>VZQC01012828.1:960230-1088815 GCA_009823505.1 Rhizomys pruinosus
AATTTAATGTGATCCCAATCAGAAGCCCCAAGAGTTTTTGCTTCAAGGCCTGGAAAGAAGAAAATCCCATTTCATTTGGAAACAAACATAAAGACCCGCGAATAGCCAAAGCAAACCCTGAGTGAAAGAGCATACATGGGGGGATCGCTTATACCAGACATCAAACTCATACTATAGGGCTAATAGTCATCACAAAAAAAAGCTGGGTACTGGCCACAAAAAACAGACCAGGTGACCAAGGAATAAAACTGAATCCAAACTGAGCTCATACAATTTTAGCCACCTCAGATTTGACAAGGGGGCCAAGGAAGAAGACACAATGGAAGAAAGACAGCATCTTCAGCAAGTGGTGCTGGCAAAACTGGATCACCAACTGTGTAGAAGATGAAATTAAACCCTACCTCTCACCTGTACAAAGTGCAATCGCAGATGGACCAAAGGACCTCAACGTGAAACCCCAAATCTGGCAGGTGATTAGCAAGAGAAGCTTGGCAGCCGACTACAAGACCATAGTGTGGAACAGACTCCTAACTCAAAGACGAGCAGCTGCACAAGAAATAGATCGACAATTGACAAATGGGGACCTCATTAAACTCAAACTTCTGTCTACACAAGGAAGCATTAAAGGAAGTGGAGGAGAAACCCACCAAGTGGGAGGAAATCTTCACAGCAGATACATTTGACAAAGCCATTAATTTCCGAGTATACAAGCTACTCAAAAAACAAAGAAGAAAAAAAAAAAAAAATGACAATCATTCAAAGATGGAGCAAAGATTCTGGCAAAAGACTTCACAAGTGAGAGTTTAGAGATGCGAGGAGAAACATGCTTAAGAAGTGTCAGCTAGCGCTGATATTAAGGAAAATGCTAATTAAAACCACCTGAGATATCACATACTCCAATGAAGACTGGCTAGGATCAGGAACATGAAAGGATACCAGTGCTGTAGAGGTTGTGGGGAAAGGGGAACATCTCATCCATTGCTGGTGGAAGTGTAAACTGGTCAGCCCACTAGGGAAAGCATTGTGGAGAACCTTTAGAAGACCGCAAAATGAGCCTTCCATTTGACCCAGTCATTACACACTCCTGGGATAATACCCCACAAGACACAACTATGCAAAGAGTCATGCACAGCTTATGTTTATTGCAGCTCGTTCAAATAGCAAAAGCTGAACCACCCAGTGTGCCTTCAACTGACGCAGTGGATAGAGAAAATGTGGTACATGTGTACAATGGAATACTAGGCAGCAGTCAAAGAGGGACACTCATGAAATTTTGCAGGATAAATGGATGGAGCGGGACAGACATGTTGTAATAGTGAAGTAACGCACAGTCCCAGAAAACCAAACGAAAAATGGTTTTTCACATCATATGTGGATTGCTAGTGCCAACAACCCAGTATATACAATTTTCTCATGGGAGAGGGAGAGCAAGTAAAGAACAACAGAAGACTGCATCAGAAAAATGGACTGAAATGGTGAATTGGAAAGGGGGGTGGTGGGGAGAGGGACACGGGATGATATATTCATTCAAGGCATATATATTGACATGGAGCTCATCAACTACCCATTTTGCCTAGGGACACTGTCTACAGGGACACATGGTGTTTTAAGGACTTAGTAAAGTAAAAGTAGGGCTGGATGAGATGGCTATCGTTAAAAGCGCCGACACCGCTCGTACAGAGGACACCGGGTGGTCGATCCCCAGCACCCATATGCGGCCGAGAGCCGTGTGATAAACTCCAATCCCAGGGACACTCCAGTTTCCGGGAATCCGAAGCCCTGCGTCTGACCTCCGCGGCATGCACGACACGGGTGCACAAACCTGCATGCAGTACATAACGTAACTTACCATCAGAATAAAAAAAAAAAAAAAGTAAAGTAAACATGGTGTATATTAAACAAACATTGGTTTACAGAATATGATAAATATGGTAATGCATCTGAATGTAAATTGAGATATAATTCGCTGTTGCCCACATTGGCTTTACATAAAATGCTGTAGAGCAGAACTTTGGGATTGGACAAATACAAAATGTTCTCTATAATTTTTCTGTTGTACAGTATCACTTGTAGCATCTCTTTAAGATGATTTACGTAAAAATGTAAGTTTGCTTCCCAAGTTAATCATCATATAGTCACCAAAGCAACGTGGGTGAATTTGATGAAAATCTGATGCCTTGACTCTCACCCGATAGTCAAGTATAATACAACTGTCTTCTGGAGACTCATACGCTAAACAAAAAAGGGGGAGGATACAGATAGACATGAAGACATTTCATCAAACCCTTGCAGATTCAAATCTTAAAACTAACTATGGGAAAAAGAAGTTGTTTGTTCCACAGCACAAAACGTCACCAACTTAACGCTGGAAAAAGAAAAGATACAGTTTTGCATTGAGTAGGATGTACCAAAAAGAGCAACGGAAAGGCTGACCCGTCTCTAAACATTTCAAAGGAAGAAAGAAAACCTCAGATTGCCAGTAAACATCTGAACCCCTCTGTGGATCCCTACATGAACAACTAGTATGAATGAGTCCTATGAAACTTACCTTCTAGGTGCACAAAGGTTTTGATATGAGAGCTTCCTTGCCTTCCCACCCATAGAAACAAGGAGAAATGAAGATGATGAGGTCGCCCGCCCGAACGTAAAATGTGAGACAACTATTGTAGAGTATATCCTTAAAACCGGTGAATAAACTGCTTCTTTAATTGTACAAAGACATGGGAACATGGGAAGGGTATGACATCTCATTCAGAACACCAAATATAAATAAAGTCCTAGGGCTATGCACTCAGGCCAACTATATTATACAGGAGCTCTGACTATCAGCAATTGATTGTTCTACCCGGGTGGATGTTGGCCAGGGGAACCAAGCCCACAAAAGGTATGGGCTCCTGCCTCTAAAGTTGGGATTACTACAGGAGGAGAGGCAATACAGACCCTGGACTGCCAAGCATGATGGAAGCAACTGACGTACATGGAGGGATGTATTGAGACCATATTGGCAAGTTTACAGATGGCCTCTGGATGCAGAGAGGTGTTACCAAGAGCCACTAACCTAATAAAGCAAATATGGGTCTCCCTGAGTCAAGCAAGACTCCAACTGTCAGCACCACAGCTCACACCTCAAACTGTCCTGGAAAATACTGTGGCAAGCAGAGGCAGCCATGTGCCTGTATATCCCAAATCTAATTGGCTATTGGCTCTCCCTTGGAGAACATCAACCCTGGCATGATGCCACACTTACATCCATCTTACAGGTAGGAGATGTTTATAAGCCCATAAGACCCTGTCATATTTAACAGGGGGGAAAATTGTATTCATGGATTAACATAACCAAACACGTGTCTATGCTAAAGTAACCTACCAATAACTATAGTGTTTAAAATACCTAATATCTAATTGCTTGTTGCTTCATTAGTGGATCGAAAGGTTTATTCCTGGACAAACTGTCATCCCATGAAAGGAAAATCCAGAATTGACCAGGTCCAAGTCAACAGCTCCAGAGAGAGTGGACTGTTTTACACTCTCATCCACCCGTGCCCCCTTCTAAGCCTAGGGAACAAACAATCTGCGAGAGGAGGCAGTGGTAGAATGTAAGGGCTGCGATTGGGGTGAATGGTGAAACTACAGCAATGTAGTCTGGACACTCATTTGATCAACTTGATTGAACAAACAACCTGTCACCCCCCCACTGGATGGTGGGGCTGTAGGTGTTTGGGCACAACAGCCTGCAGATAGATTTTGCATGAAGGATGCTTGTACTCATGGATTATCACTTATAGCTAAAAATGAAAAAAAAAACAGAGAAAGATGCAGGACAGTTATGGCAGAATGCATGATCTGGGATGGGGTGGGAGTGGGGGGGAGGGAAAGGGAAATAAGCCTGAACTGAATTGGAAAAATGTATGAAATGCACAAAGCATCAATAAAAACTAATTTAATAAAAAAAAATAAAAATAAAATATGTCTACATACCCTCCACCCATATACGAAGATTCCAAAGTCTGAAAATAAGTGGTAGGTTAATTTTGGAACCTGTTAAAGGATTCACATTATAAGAGCACAGTTGCTTTCAGATATCAAGGAATATGACTTTAACTTTGCTCAGTTTGACTTATAAGTAGCTACTTGGTGCTAGTATCCACAAATAAGGAATACCATTTGTCATTTGTTTTTCTGGGACTGTGTTACTTCACTTAGCATAATATCTTCTAGTTCCATCCATTTACCTGCAAAGTTCATGATGTCATCTTTCTTTACTGCTGCATAGAACTACATTGTGGATCCTGCCCAAAGGTATGTGTACTACAACTGCCTTTTGGAGATTCATGGTTCAAAAAAATAAAAACCTAAAATAAAAAAGGGGTGATACAGTTATATATTAAACCTTTTGTCAAATTTTTCAATTGAAATCTTAAAACTAACTATGGGAAAAGATTTGCATATTCCCACAGGTCAAAACGTCACCAACTTAATGGTTGAGAAAGAAGAGATACAGCTTTGCACTGTGCAGGATGTACCAAGAAATACCAGCAGAGAAGTTGGCCCATCTAAACATTAAAAGGAAGAAAAGTCTCAGACTGCTACAGGCATCATCAAACATCTCTGTGGATCCTATTTGTAACAACTGTTTATAATGAGTCCTAATGAACTTTACCTTCCAGGTGCTGCAAAGTTTTAATATGAGAGACTTTCTTACCTCATTTTCATAGAACAAAGAAAAACATGATGGTAATGAAGTCATTCCCTAACTGAAAATTAGAGCTGACTGTTATAGAGGTAATCTCTTATAAATCCAGTATAACTGCTTTCTTTAATTGACTAATAGACATAGGAACTGTAAAAGGGAAATTTTTTATTCAGAGCCAAATATAATACTAAAGTTTTTATAAGCTGTGTAATTAAGCAAAATATATTAATTACAGGAGGAGAGCTCTGATATAAGCAATGGATTATTCTGCCAAGGAGATGTTGTCTAGGGGAGCCAAGCCCCCAAAAGGTAAAGGGCTTTTGCCTGTAAACTCAGATACCTGCAAGAAGAGAGGCGGCGGTAAGGCCCTGCTGTCGAAGATCTGGTATAAGCATGGGAAAGATGTATTGAGAGAACACTTGCAAGTGTACAGTTGGTGTACGGAATGCCAGAGAGTGTTACCAAAGGCCACTAAATCAATGAAGCAAATATTGGTCTCCTTGAGTCAAGCAAGAGTCCTCTGTCAGCATCAGCTACACTTCACCTGCCTGGAAATACTGTACAGCAGTGGCAGCCATATGTCTGTATATCCCAAAACTAATTGGCTATTAGCTCTCTCCTTGGAGGAATAATTCATGGCTGATGCCACAAGCTTACGTCCTCTAGTGGTTAAAAGATGTTATAAGCCACAGTAAGACCTTGTCATCTTTTACAGAAAAGCTATAGTTCATGGATTAGCATACCATCCAAACATCTGTGTCTATACCAATGTAACCTACCATAATAATTAGTACTCTTTAAATGCCTGTATATCTAATTGCTTGTGCTTCATTAGTAGGATTAAAAGGTTATTCCTAGATAAACTGCCAACCCATGAAAGGAAACAACCTGAACTGATCAGAGTCCAAAACAACATCTCCAGAGAAAGTAGGCTGTTTTGCCCACTTGTTCCCCTTTTCTAAAGCCTAGGGAACAATCTGCGGAAGAGGGGGCATGGTAGAATGTAAGGGCTGCGATTGGGGTGAATTGTGAAACTACAACAATATAGACTGGATTCTTATTTGATCAACATGATTGTACATACAAGCCCTTCCAGCTGGACAATGGGGGCCTTGGGCTGTATAAGTTTGGGCATAGCTGCTTGCAAATTCGTTTTACTTGAAGGATGTTTGTATTCACTACTTATTACTTATTATTTAAAAAAATTTAAAAAAGAACTACATTGTGTACATGTACCACGTTTTCACTAGCCACTTATTGGTTGAGGGGCACTTGGGTTGGTTCCAGCTCTTTGCTATTGTGAAGAGACCTGTAATAAACATGGCTGTGCAGGTATCTCTGAGGTAGGAAGAGTCTTGTAGGCATATACCCAGGAGTGGTATGACTGGGTCAGGTGGTAGGCTCATTTTGACTATTTTAAGGATTCACCACACTGCTTTCCATAGTGGTTGTAGGAGTTAACATTCCTACCAGCAGTGGATGAGTGCTCCCCTTTCCCCACAACCTCTCCAGCATTTGGCATCACTTGTTTTCTTGATCCTAGGCAGTCTTATCAGAGTGAGATGATATCTTAAAGTGGTTTTAATTTGCATTTCCTTAATTATTAGCAATGTTGAACACTTTTTAAGATGTTTCTCAGCCAATCTTTATTTCCTCACTTATGAAGTCTCTGTTCAGCTCTTTACTCCATCTTTTGAGTGAGTCATTTGTTTTCTTACTTCGTTTTTTGAGTAGTTTATATATTCTGGAAGTTAATGCTCTGTCAGATGTATCAGCTGTGAAGTTTTCCTCCCACTCCGTGGGTTTTCGCTTCACTTCACTGATTGTTTCTCTGGCCGTACAGAAGCTTTTGAATTTAAGGAGATCACACTTGTTAATTGTCGACCTTATTTCCTGTGCAGCTGCTTATCTGATTCGGAAAGTCTTCTACTCCTATGGGTTTTTTTTATTTTCTTTAATGTATATTTTGTAGAAGATTATCAAATCTAGACCCATGTTCCCCACCCTATGCCCCCACCCCACCAGAGCTCATGTATTCTGCCAAACATGCTTTTCATCTTTTCTCAGTCTTTCTCGATATTAACCATGTGGAAGTTGACTGTTTTGAGCAGAAGTTCACTGTTTCAGTCAGTTCTTTGATGCAGTCCTTTCTGTTGTTGTTGTTGTTGTTGTTGTTGTTAACTCTTATGTCTTGTAGGTTGCTGCCAACATTTTCTTCTATCACCTTTAGAGTTTCAGATTTCACATTGAAATCTCTGATCCATTTGGAGTTGATTTTTGTACAGGCCAAGAGTTAGAGGTTTAATTTTATTCTTCTACAAGTAGTGATTCAGTTTTTCAGCACCATTTGATGAAGATGATGTCTTTCCTCCACTGAGTCTTCTTGGCCCCTTTGTCAAGTATGAGGTGGCTGAAACTGTATGTGCTCAAGTTTGGAGCCTCAATTTTGTTCCATTGATCTACAGGTCTGTTTTTGTGCCAGTACCAGGCTGTTTTTATGACTATAGCCCTGCAATATAGCTTGAAGTCTGGTATAGTGATTCCCCCCTGTATTATTGCTCTTTTCACTCAGGGTTGTTTTTGCTATTCAGGGTCTTTTGCTTTTCCATATGAATTTAAGGATTTTTTTCCAAGTCTGTGAAGAATCTGACAGAGATTTTAATTGGGATTGCATTGAATCTGTATATTAATTTGGGTAGAATGAACATTTTTACTATATTAATTTTTCCAATCCATGAGCATGGGAGGTCTTTCCGTCTTCTGATGTCTTTAATCTTCTTCTTCAGGGGTTTAAATTTTTTGTGGATGAGACCTTTGGTGTCTTTGGTTAGGTTTGTTCCTAGGGATTTTATTGTTTTTGAGGTTATTGTGAGTGGGAAGGTCTCCTTATTTTCCTTCTTCAGTTGCTTGTTGTTGGTGTAAAGAAAGGCTACTGATTTTTCTAGGTTAATTTTATATCCCACCACTTTCCTGAAACTCTTAATCATTTCTAGGAGATTTCTGGTGGAGTTTTTACCATCCCTTAGGTAAACTATCATATTGTCTGGGAAAGGGGATAGTTTGACTTCCTCTTTTCCAGTTAGTATTCCTTTAATTTCCTTTTCTTTCCTTATTGCTCTACCAAGCATTTCAAGCAATATAGTGAAGAGGAGTGGTAACAGGGGGCAGCTTTGTTGTGTTCCTGCCTTTAAGGGGAATGCTTCTAACTTTCCTCCATTTAGGATGATTTTAGCTATAGGTTTCTTGTATATGGCTTTGATTACATTGAAGAATGATCCCTCCAGTCCAATTCCCTCTAGAACTTTAAGCGTGGAGGGATGCTGAATTTTGCCAAAGGCTTTTTTTTTTTTTTTTTTTTTTTTATACAGGGTTTCCCTTTAGTCCCAGCTGGCCTGGAGCTTTCTTTGTAGACCAGGCTGGCCTTGAACTCACAGAGATCTGCCTGCCTTTGCCTCCCAAGTGCTGGGATTAAAGGCATGTGCCACCACGCCTGGTTCAAAGGCTTTTTTTTTGCATCAATTGAGATGATCATTTTGTTTTTCTCAATTTATGTGCTTTATGATATTTATGGATTTATGTATGTTGAACCATCCCTGCATCTGGTATGAATCCAACTTGGTCATGATGAATGATCTTTTTGCTGTGGGTATGTATGCAGTTTGCAATATTTTGTTAGAATTTTTGTGTTGATGTTCATTAATGAGATGGGTCTATAGTTTTCTTTTTTAATTGTATCTGCCTGGTTTTGGTATTAGGGTGATGCTGGCTTCATAGAAGGAATTTGGGAGATTTCCCTCTGTTCGTATCCTTCTAAACAGTTTGATAAGTAATGGTTCTAAGGCCTCTTTAAATGTTCTATATAATTCTGCCATGAAACCTTCTGGGCCTGGGCATTTTTTTAGTTGGGAGGTTTTTTATTACATTTTCAATTTCCTCAAATATTATGGGTCTGTTTAAGCTGTCAATCTCTTCTTGGTTAAGCTTTGTTGATTTCCAGGTTTTCAAATTATCTTAGGTTTCAAATTTAGTATAGTTTTCTGAAGTATTCCTGTATGATTGTCTGGATCTTTTCATTGTCTGTTGTGATGTTTGTCATTTCATCACAAATTCTATTGATCTGGAGTTGCTCTTTCTTTCTTTAGATTAACTGGTCTATCTTGTTTATCCTTTCAAAGAACCAGCTTTTGGAATCATTGATCCTTTGTATTGTTTTCTTTGTTTCTATTTCATTGATTTTTTTTTTTTTTGCTCTGATTTTTATTTCTTCCTGTCTGTTGGGTTTAGCGCTCATTTATTCTTATCTCTCAAGTGTTTTTAGCTGCAATGTTAGATCATTTATAACACCAAGGGCTATAAATTTCCCTCTTGGTACTGATTTTAAAGTATCACATTGGTTTTGTTGTGTTGTATTGTCATTTTTGTTTAGTTCCAGAAATGCTTTTCTTTCTTTCTTTCTTTTTCTTTCTTTCTTTCTTTCTTTCTTTCTTTCTTTCTTTCTTTCTTCCCTGACCTGCTCATTATTCAGGAGTGTGTTGTTTAGTCTCTATGTGTTCTGGTAGATTGTAGGGCGTATCCTGGTGTTGATATTGAGCTTTATTGCACTGTGGTCTGATAGAATGCATGATATTTCAATTTTTTGTATGCTTGAGATTTTTTTGTATCCTAGTATGTGGTCAATTTTGGAGAATGTTTTGTGGACTGCAGAGTAGAAAGTGTATTCTCTGGTGCTTGGGTGGAATATTCTGTAGATGTCTGTAAGGTCCATTTGGTATACTGTATTGTTCAGTTCAGATGTCTCATTTTTTATTCTTTGTTCAGTTTACCTGTCCAAAGGACTCAGTGGGGTATTGAAGTCCCCAAATATTAGTGTACTGGGATTAATCTGTGTCAGGGTCCTGCGAAATGGTGCTTATAAAGTTCTGTGCACCAGAGTTTGGTGCATAGACATTTATGATTGTGAACTCTTCATGGTTCATTGTTCCTTTGACAAGGATGTAATGGCCCTCTTTGTCTCTTCTGATTAATTTTACTCTGAGGTCTATTTTATCTAATATTAGAATAACAACTCCTGATTGCTTTTTGGTACCATTTGCTTGGAATATTTTTTTCCATCCTTTCACCTTAAGTTGGTACCTATCCCTGAGGGTAAGATGGGTTTCTTGTAGACAGCATATAGATGGGTTATGTTTTCTGATTGATTCTCCCAGTCTATGTCTTTTGATTGGAGAGTTTAGATCATTAATATCTAAGGTTATTATTGAGAGATGTGTGTTGTTTCCTTTCACCTTATTTTCTGTTGCATTCTTGGTCTAGGTTTGTATTTCCACAGTTATACTGTTATTAATTACTCTCTTTAGTTGCTTGAGGATAGTTGCTCCTTTCCTTTGACCTTTGAATTGCTTTGAGTATTTTTTGAAGGGTTGGTTTTCTGGACATGAATTGTTTCATCTTGTTTATGTCATGAAAGATTTTTCTTTCTCCAGCTATAATCAACATTTTTGCTGGGTATAGTAATCTGGGTTGGCATGTATAGTCATTTAGTACTGGAAATACTTTGGTCCATGTTCTTTTGACTTTCATTGTTTGCACTGAAAAGTCAGCTGTGATTCTGATGGTTTTCCCTTTATATGTAACTTGTTTTTCTCTTGTGGCCTTCAGTATTTTGTCTTTGTTTTGGGCATCTAGCATTTTAACTATGATATGGCATGGTGAATTTCTTTTCTGATCTTGTCTATTTGGTGTTCTGTGTGCTTTTGTGTTTGCATGGGTTTGTCATTTTTCAGTTTGGGGAAATTTTCTTCTATTATTCTGTTGAAGATCTGATCAATACTGTTCTCCTGAGATTCTTCTCCTTCCTCTATCCCTATGATGTGGAGGTTTGGTCTTTTCATAGTGTCTCACATTTCCTGATTGTTCCACTCTTGCGATTTTTTTTTTAATTTTCATACTCTTCTTGAGCATTGTAGTTCTTCCATATTATCTTCAGTGTTGATATTCTAATTTCTGCTTCATCTGATCTGTTCCTGAGGCTTTCTCCCATCCTTTCCTGCTGATTAGATGAGTGTTTGATTTCCTTTCTCATTCTTTTCTTGTAGCTCCTTGCTTTGTGGTCCATATCCTTTTTTTTTTTTTTTTTTTTCTGTGGGATCTTTTCAGTGTTTCTACTTTCTTCCGAAGTTTGTCATTCTCTCCCTCTAGTTCTTTCTGGAGTTTGTCATTTTCTCTCTCTAGTTCCTTCCTGAGTTCTTCATTCTCTCCCTTTAGTTCTCTTATTTGTTCTTTATATTCTTTGATTTCTTTGAATATGTCTACATTTGTTCTTCTAAGATCTATGTCCTGGTTTCCTTCCAGGAAGATCTCATTGTAGGGATCTTCCACAGGACTGGTAGTGTTTGGTGGGGATTTATTATGGGCTTTTTCCATGTTGTTGTTTTTTTCTTTGTGTTTTGGGCATGTGGGTTTTTAATTGTTTGTATTCTGGTGTAAATCTCAAATGTCTCTTTGCTGTGTTGAAGGCTTCCTTTGCTTATTTCCCTCAGGTGTGTTCATTTTCTTCTCCTTGGTATATGGAGGGCTGGTTGTGCTAGGTTTCTGGTTTTCACTCTTGGTTATATATTGGGAGGTTCAGCCAGCACTTTCCTTTCTGGGCTAGAGGTTCTCCAGAAATCTGGAGGTAATAATCAGGTCAGTTTTCTGCTGAGTGTGTGCCTGCCTTATGCTCAGGTGTTGCTACAGCTGTTCTCAATGGGATACCCTCACTGTAGCTCAAGTGGGGGGGTTCCTTTTTGGCCCACCAGTGCTCTCTGGACCTGCTGGCTGCCTGGCTGTCTGGGTGACTCTGTCTTCGCACTGTGCACACTGGACCAGGTGTGGCTGGCTGGCAACAGGTCGTGCCTAGGGCCATGATGAGCCTACCTTTTTCAGGCTCACCCTTTCCCCCCAGGCACTGTGCTGCTCCCTCTGGGCTGACTGGGTGTCTGGCTGGCTGGCTGACTCCCAACCCTAAACTTCTGATCTTCCCACCACTGCCTCCTGAGTGCTGGCATCATAAGCATGTGCTGCCTGCTTATGCAGTCCTGAGTACTGAACCCAGGACTTCATGCATGCTCAGCAAGCAGTCCACCAAATGAGATACATTCTCAGCTCCTAATTTCATTTTTAAATGATTTATGCCCCAAAGGGATAAAGAAAAAGTGAACAATTTCAAATTTTCCAAAGTAAATGTTTCCAGAGAAGAAGGAGGTGAGGGAAAAACTTTTGCTGGTTTTTTTTTTTTATTTATTTAGTATTTGATCTTACCTTTATATGCAAGGTGACAGAATGCCTCACTTGCAGAAAACTAAAAGCCTTTTGAAGACTGCCACTGGCTTTATCGATTAGCTTCTCCCACTGTTTGTGGAGATAGCCTGTTTCCCAAGATAGCTTGTCTTGTTTGGAGAAACAGGTTCAGGAAGAAGAGACCATAAATCCCTGGTTCTCAAGATAAACTGGAACAAATGGTGCCAGGAAGAAGTTGGCTATAAACTTCTCAAGAATGTCCTAACCTGTGCAGCTGTTTTAACTTGTGAATGCCTACGCCCCTCTCCCCATACTATGAAGCTTTGTGTCAGTTCTCTCCTCCTGCAGTAGCCTACATCCTAGAGAAAGGCTGCTGCCACTCGCTTCACTGGATAAAACACTCTTAATCTGTTGAAGATCTAGCATTGGTCTCTTTCCCAACTCCCTCTCTTCTGTGCACCCTAAACACTAACATAAACTCTAACATAAGGACCTTGCTCTATATGGCAAGCACCTATGGCAGTGAATGGAAATGGCTCCCCTGGGGAAGGAAGGGCAGGGCCCACAGTGGATCATGAACTAGGCACAGAGTATATACGACCCTCTCCCCTAGTGACCATGTGGTCGTGCTGAGGGTGCATGCACAGGCATGTGGACCCCTTACTGGTTTGGTTAGTGATGAAGTCAGAAATGGTCAATCCCAATAAAATGATGACCCTGGCCAGGCTCCTTCCAAATTCCATAAAAACCCACTAGCACTGCAGTGCAGCCATACTCTTCCTTGGGATTCTGGCTTAGTTACTTTCTTTTGCTGTGAGAAAATACCATAACCAAAAGCAACTTAGAGGAGGAAAGGGTTTGTTTTAGCTTACAGTTCCAGAGAGGATATAATTCATCATGGGCGGGAAAGGTGCGATACCAGGCAGGGAAGGCACAGCAGCAGGAGCGGGAAGCTGGCTGGCCAGATGTTGATCCCCGCACTGGAAGCAGAGGGAGAGAACAGGAAGTGGGGGCAGGCTGTAAACCTTCAAATCCTGCTCCTGTGACTATTTCCAACAGCAAGGCCCCACCTCCCTAAAGGTCCCATGACCTTCCCAAACAATGCCACCAACTGGGGACCAAGTGTTCCACTGCACGGGCTTGTGGGGCCATTTCCCATTCAAACCATCACAGACTCCACCTCACTTCTCCTTAATAAATCTATGTTCTCTCTGCTCACTTCTTGTCCATGCAAATTTATTCTTTTTCAACATGAGAAAAGCAACCTGCAAGCCACTGGCTTGGGGTGGCTTTGGTGGGTCTTGATTGTCCAGGACAACATCTGTGTTAGGCTCACCAAGACCCAAGAAAGGCTGCACTGCATTCAAAGAACCCAAATCAATAAAACAGCACAAACAAAGAACATTTTCCTTATTTTGGAAAGATTATTGTGGGAGTTAGAGAAGTTTTAAATTATAATACCAAGCAAGCCACACGGAGGAATGTCACATAGTGACGGTCAAATGAGGAGTCCCTTATTAATAACCAGCAGTCAGAGAGGGGGCCATACCCCAAAGAACTCTCATCCCGAGGAAGAACAGGGCAGAGTTTATAAGGCTTAAAACTCATGCCAGGGGCAAAGCCAATAACCATAGTTACATTAAATAACCATGGTTACACCAGACTGGGGACAGGTCTGTTACCAAAGAGGTTTTCAGATAATGAAAAGTTTCAGTAAGGAGTAGCCGGGAGGTACATGGGGGGGGGGGAAACCTGTTAACTGGACTTGCTACTATAGAATAAGAATTCCCCTAAGTGGCTAGAGAGATGGCCTAGCAGTTGAGAGCACCGACTGCTCTCAAAGAGGACCCAAGTTCGATCTCCAGCACCAACATGGTGGCTGAGAACCATCTGTAACTCCAATTACAGGAGAACTCCAGTTCCAGGGAAATCCAACACCCTCTTCTGACCTCCACAGCATTGCACTACATGGGTGCACAAACCTACATGCAGACTGTACATTCATACACATAAAAAAGTAAATTAAGAAAATTAAGAATTTCCCTAAGTAGCTCCATTTTGGCTACAACAGCCATCTTTAGGTATTCTTAAGTGTCTGTTGGAATTGACTCATGTGCCACCATGCCCAGTCTATGGACCACTTTTTTCACTGTCCAGTTCTACGTGGGATCTTCAGAGAGCACTCGGTGGAGGAGGGAAGACAGTCCTGGAGGTACTGTAATGAGAGAAGCTGGGAACTGCACAGATGCAAGAATCATAAATGCTTCCAAATGCATCCTGCCAGACGGGGCCCAGATGGCGTTGACATAGCATGAATAACCATGAATTCCTTCATCTGGTATGACAATAATTCACATGGATCGCCACTTGGAGAGCCTGTGGACAACAGAACACAGAGTAACAAAAGCAGGGGGGTGTGGCTCAGTGGTACAGCATTAGCATGCATGAGGCCTTGGGTTCGGTCACCAGCATGGAAAGAAAAAAAAAGAAAAGATTAACAGAATTAACAAAGCAGTTATCTAAGCCTGGGAGCTGTGAAGGATGTTGTCAGGAGCCAAAGTAAAAATGAGTGCAATATACTATGTGGCCACCAGATGGCGCAATAAACCCGAGAAAAAGAAGGCAAAGTGGATCAGGATTCAAGCTAGGAATCAAACACATAACCAAGGAGATCTCCCAAGACCACCTGAAGCACAGGTAGGTAGGTAGGTAGGTAGGTAGGAGCTGGGTGCTTCAGCAAGGCGTTTTGTTTGATTTAATCTAGTAAATCTAGTTGTCTTTGGCAGTGTGGAGAACCCTTGGAAGACTTGGAATGAACTTGCCACCCGACCCAGCCATACCACTCCTGGGCATGTGCCCTCAAGACTCACTGCACTGCAGAGATATACATGCACGGCCTTGTTTATTGCAGCTCTCTTCACAATAGCAAGGAGCTGGAACCAACCCAAATGCCCCTCAACTGATGAGTGGATAGAGAAAATATGGTACATCTACACAATGGAGTTCTATGCAGCAGTAAAGAAAGATGACATCATGAGCTTTGCAGGAAAATGGCTGGAGCTAGAGGACATCATGCTGAGTGAAGTAACACAGTCCCAGAAAAACAAACGATGAATGGTATCCCTCATCTGTGGATGCTAGTGCCAATTACCTAGTTGTAAGTATTTCCTATGCATGGCCCCCTGAGCTTTTGTCCAAGCAGTTGGGAGTGATGCATATTGGATACAACAACAACAACAGAAAGGACTGCATCAAAGAACTGACTGAAACAGTGAACTTCTGCTCAAAACAGTCAACTTCCACACGGAGAATATTGAGAAAGACTGAGAAAGAGATGAAAAGCATATTTGGCAGAATACATAAGCTCTGGTGGGGTGGAGGGATGGGGTGGGGAGCACAGGTCTAAAAAAAATAACCAATTTGCTGAGGTCATGAGTAATACAAACTGGCAAAGGCAGCTCTCCTTCAGTAAACATGGACTTCTCAGACAAAGCGGATGCTTTACGACAGGAAGGAGAACACTGACTCCCAAAAGTTGTCCTCTGACCTTCACATGGGCCCAGTGCCAGAAGTAGACCTGCACTCATAATAATACCCACAACAAATAATAATAGTAATAATAATGTAGAGAAAAACATTTTCAAAAAGATTGCCTGGGAAATTATATCCAGTTACGGAAGTCAAATAAAATCTTCACCATTCTTGATGGAGAAAACAAATGCTTTCTGCAGGTCAGTCCCAAACATTTGGTTGTTTTTAAAATACCCCCCTTGAAGAAAACAAAACTGATGGATGGTTAAATAACATACTTAGTCTGATAGGCTGATTTCAAGAACAGGTGTTGGCTTTTCAGCAAAACAATTAAGCAAAGAGCTGTTGAATTGTCACTGCATGCAGAGCGTTGGAAGTTTAAACAGTAAAGCCCAGCCCTTGGTCTCCAGGGCTCCCATGCAATGGAAGTGGTAGTTACCAGTAGCTTACTCTGCAAACGGAGGCAGTCTCTAATAAAGAACCCACCAAAGACAAAGAAAAGGGCTGAGGGTATAGCTGGGTGCTGGGTGACTATCTAGTGGTACAAGGCCCTGGGTTCAGTGGGGGAGAGAGGAAAAGCGAGAAGAAAAGGAGGGAGGGAGGAAGGGAGGGAGGGAGGGAAGGAGGGAGGGTAGGAAGTCTTATTGGAGGTCTTGGTTCCTCTCTTAATTTCTCTGTCATCGCCAGTCCTTCAGATGTAAAGGGAGAGAGAAGTCATGGGAGGTTATAGAGAGGGGAGATCTTAACGAAGATTGGCGACTTCATGACAGGAAGTGGGATCTGCTGTTCAGAGCGCACCTCACGCAGGTGTCGAGCAGGGGAAGGGGAGAAGAGATCCCAGGCAGTGCATGAGCAGAAGCTATGGATGAAAGGAGGGGCACAGACCACCCTGCGGAAGACTTCAGTACACAGGTGTCAGAGCAGGCAGCCTGCTGGTCAGGACAACCTGCAGTGGAAGGCAGACTGGGGGTGCGAGGTTCTGAAGGAGGTGGGGGGTGATGAGAACTCTCACCACTGTGAACATTAAACATTAACGTTGTTTTTCTCCTCTGACTTTTATTGATTTTTCCACATATTCTCGGTGCCTCTTTTCCTTTAGCTAAAGTAAAGATTAAATGTTATGTCAACAAAGCCATAAAACCAGAGCAGCAAGATGTGATTCTTGCAAAAAAATACTTCCAGGGGCTGGAGAAGTGCACATGAGTTCAGGTGTGAGAGCAGCGTGTTGGATCCCTGCAGCTGGAGATACAGGTGGTCCATAAGCCAGCCAAAGTGGGAGCTGGGAATCAAACTCGGGTCTGCTACAGGAGGAGTAGGTGCTCTTAACCATGGAGGTAGCCCCCCACCAGCACATTTGTAATTAAAAAGAAAATTAAATATATTTGAAAAATAAACAATCAAAATAATGTGTGGGCGTGTGCTTAGCCAATCCTTCGCATTTTCAAACAGAGCAGACTATTGCAGGAAACTGCTGACATGTTTCTACTCGTCACAATCCACTATCACTTTGGTCTCCTTTATGGAACTATTAACTCTCTGAGCTAAGAGCACCGTCTTTGTTTACACCCAGTACTCTACATATGGAATTTGTTACTGTTGTTTAAATTTCTTATACTAAACAGAATAAGATAGAAATTGGTTGAAAAGCACACTTGCATTAATAGGCATTTCTCCCAATACTTGAGAACATTTTCACCCACAGCAAATTTTAATGACTCTTTGGTGGATATTTTACTCTCAACCACTAAGATTCCACAATTACATTTTAGTTTGGGGAGGTGTTTGTTTGGTTTGGTTTGGTTTTACAGTCTTGCTATGTTACCAAGGCTGGCCTCAAACTTCTAGGCTTAAATGACGCTCAGCCTCCCGTGTAGCCAGCTCACACCACTGTGTCCCGCTGCAGATTTCACAATTCTCACTTTGTTGCACACCCATCCAACTATTCAAGTCTCTCGCACACATCAATTCATGCTGTTTTCTTAATTAATTTCAAATTAAATTTCAGCATAGCCACAAAGATACTTCCCCCAAAATGCAACACTCCATGTCGTTAACTAGAGTTCGATATTTACATGTTTTTTCTTACCAGATAAAATGACTTACTACAAAATGTACCAGTTTTTAAAAACTTATTTAGTTAGCTTCTCTTATGTCCATACGTGTATGTGTAGGAGCACGTATGTGTGCAGGCAGTTGTGAGCCACCATATAAAGTCTGGGAACTAAACCCAGGGTCTCTGAAGGATCAGCAAATACTCAAGTGCTGAGGCGTCTCTTCAAGCTCCCAAAATGCACCAGTTTTAAATGTGACAAACAGTGCACCTGCCTATGTCCCCATACCCTTTCAAAGTGCCAAAATCAACATTACTTCGGAGAATACTGTTTATCCTTGCTGAGAGTCCTCTTCCATTCCAGAGACTTTGTTATTTATTTTCATTTTGCTGTTTCCAGTTTTATCAAAAATAAAACTGTTCTGACATTCTTGATCTACTCTTGCTTAACTCTTGCTAAATCCGAAAGGCTGGCAAGATGGATCAGTGTGTAAGAGCGACTGCAATACGAGCCTGGGGACTGGAGTTTGATCCTGGGAACCCACAGTGTAAAGAGAGAAGAGACTCCCAATAGCTGTCCTCCGACCTCCACATGTGTGCCATACCTTGTACATCCCAGAGAGTGTGAGTGCACACACACACACACACACACACACACACACACACGAAAACAATAAAATGTCTTAAACTCATGAGAATAGTTTCCTTTTAATGGGACAAATACATATGTGGCTGGACCATTAACATGTTTGGACATTTTCAAGAACTTTTCTTTGCAGAAAGTTTGGCAATTCTTGGCATGTTTGGAAATCTCAAGAAATCCTTCAGTTAAAACAGGGGCTTATTGAAGGTACTTTACTCAAAATTCTAGAGCATCCCACCTTTCCACCCATGGGATAAACACAAAACATTATGTTAAAAAGGATAATTAATGTATATTTCTCTTTGAAATAATACTCTTGAGGCACAGAGAGAGTCTGATACATGACGATGGTGACAGCCACAAGGTCCAACACAACCCGTGCCCTCTCCACAGGCACACTCTGTGTGAACCTCTCGTGCTAACATCTGCTACCATCCTCACGTCAATCCTAGGTCTAAATTCTAGTCGCCCATTTCATGGAGGAGTGAGCTGAGGGTTCGCAAAGGCATGCAACAGCTGAGAACAGCCATCTTTCCTTTCTCCTTTTTCTCCTTCCTTCCTTCCTTCTTCTCTTCCTTTCTGCTGCCTTCCTTTCTTTCTCCTTCCTCCCCTTCCCCTTCTCTCCCTCCCTCCCCACTTTATCCCTCCCTCCCTCCCTACTTACCTCTTTACTGTCTTTCTCCTTTCCTTGATTTTTGGATGTGAATATTTGTGACAAGGTCACCCCATGTAGCCCAAGCTGGCTTCAAGCTTGCAACTCCACCTCCTGAGTGCTGGGATTACAGGCTGCACCACCACACCAGCTTTTCCATGCTTTTTGAATCATTAGACATTTCTCCTGGAAAAAGAAAAGATGACAAGAAAAAGAAAAAAGAAGCCCAGAATGTAACCCTTTGGGACCACAGAAAATCACAGTGCTTCTTCCACTTTTGTATTTGATGGGATAAAGAGGGGTTCTTTAAAAAGTAAATATGTATGTATGTATGCATATATAATTTTTAATTATGTGTGTTCCTGGGTTTGGGTATGTGTGTGTGAGTGCTGGTCCCTGAGAAGATCAGAAGCATTGGATCCCTTTGCAGCTAGAGTTACACGCAGTTATGACCCACCCCATATGGGTGCTGGGAACCATATGGGAATGCCATAAGTTTGCTTAACCACTGAGTCATCTCTCCAGCCTCTAAAGAAAGGCTCTTTAAAAAACAAGCCAAGGGGCTGAAGAGATGGCTCAGCAGTTAAGAGCACTGGCTGCCCTTACAAAAAACCAGGATTCAGTTCCCAGCACCCACACGGCAGCTAAGAACTATTTTGCAACTCCAGTTTCAGGGGATCTGACATCCTCTTCTGACCTTCACAGGGATGCACTTACATACATTCAGGCACTATACTCATACACATAAAATAAAAATAATAATTTTATTTATTATTTTTAAAAACAAGCCAAACAGCTGGGGCTACAGGGAGACCCTGTCTCGAAAAGACCAAAAAAAAAAAAAAAAAGTTAAAAACAAGCCAAGAGCCAAAAATACAGAAGAGGTTTTTTTTTTCCTCAAATACCCTCAACTATTTTTCATTACTATAAAGAAACATGCAAGGGAAAAATTTCTAGTCACTATGACAGGCTAATCTTTAGTTGTAACTTGGCAACCGGGTTAAAACAGAGGTGGCCAGAGCTGGGCTGAGCCGCTTTCCTTCTTGGCAGGAAGATCAATTAAAAGGTACAGCCAACAGCTTTGAGGCTTACAGGGACTTAAAGGTCAGGCAAAGTTGTGCTTTGCTTGAGATTTTTTTTTTCTTCTTTTCCTTTGGAGTAAAACAAGTTTTCTTTGTTCTTTGGTTTCTACAACTTGTATAGTCATTGAAAAAGAATAGTCTCCAGACTGCAGGAGGGTCCCAGTAGCTCAGTCCCTGAGCCACTGAGAGGCCTTGAACATTTTTACTGCACCTGCTTGGTTTTTACCTACATAGAAAGCCTTGCCAGACCTTGAGAAGGAAGTTTGTGAAATGCTTTGTGGTCTAAAGACACACACACACACACACACACACACACACACGGTCAGACAGACATAAATAGATGATAGATGATTGATGATGATGATGATGATGATGATGATGATAGATAGATGATAGATGATAGATAGATAGATGATAGATGATAGATAGATAGATGATAGATAAATGATAGATAGATTAGATAGATAGATAGATGATAGATGATAGATAGATAGATAGATAGATAGATAGATAGATAGATAGATAGATGATAGATAGATAGATAGACAGAGGCTAACTTCACCTGTGGAGAATGATCTGCAATACGAGGAAAGCTCAAAGAGAGTTGAAGCAAGCTGAGCAGATCCACTGTGTCAGTCTGCTATTAACAAGCACCTCCCAAGAAACAAAAGCAGGAGAAGGGTCCCCCATTGTCCTTGGAAGACTGACTCCTCAGAATCACAGCTTCAGTGGAGGTTTTTTCCTGGAGTCTTGGAGGAGTCCTACTTGCTGCTGTTTCAAACCATTGCCTTCTCCTGGTCAGAAAGGAATCATTAATCCGAAGAAGAGGACAGAAGTGTGTGTGTGTGTGTGTGTGTGTGTGTGTGTGTGTGTGTGTGTGTGTGTATGAGAAACATCAGTCATTTCATGTTCACAATCAAGTGTTAGCCCACGTTCTGGACCAAGAAATCAGAAAGAAGAGCTTTACCTGAAAAGAACGGAGTGAGGGGGGCCTGGCCACCCACCCGGGGGCATTGGCCTCCTGTCTACCTCCATATGCAAAGAGCTTCAAGGGGAAATGGCAGGCTGCCTCTCTAATCTCATACAAGTGTTTCTTCTGGCCAGTTCCATCTAGGATCCTCAAAGGAAATAATTATGGAGAAAACTCTTCCTAATATGCTCAAAGCTACATGGAGAATGATCCAAGGAGCATAAATTTCAGTCCTGCTACAGGGCGGCTTTAAAGCCAAGAAACACATGCACACATCGAGGGGCCAAAAAACACTGGCTGAATTCAGAGAAAGTCGTGGGAAAGGTGGACACTGAGTACTGACTTGTAGTTTCTGTCTCAAATTCATCTCACAGAGCAAGCATTCATCACATGGTAGCAAGCATGTGACAGATTCTTCATCAAGCAGATAAGTCATGATGTTAATATGTTCCATTACTGATACTAACATCCCCCCTCCCCAGGCTCCTTAGCAGAGAAGTCTCAGCCAGCCCTGCCATCTCCAGTTCACAAATGGAGTCAGGATCCAGTGAATAACAGAAAGGAGAATACCAACTTCCTATCTGCCTCCCACTTAGGATGTTCAACAATAACTCTGGTGAGTTGAAACATTTTCTCTCAACTAGATGGAAAGCATTTACTACTGTGTAAAATCACACTGTGGTTGAACACGGTATTTTCCAAACAAGACCTGAAAGCATCCAGAGCATTGAACTGCCATGGCCAGTGTTGTAATTTCTTCTCACAAATGCTACTGTCTTAGACTCTCTTCTTTCTGGCAGGTAAAGGTTGAAAATGCCAGGTGCTGGCTTTCCTATCCAGTCAGGACCTGCCTGGAAGCTCAAGCCTATTCCCAGGATGAGAGGAAAAGAAATCCAAGGTATTTCTTCCTAATAAAAAGAAATGTTCTAGGCCTGGAGAGATGGCTCCACTTTAAGAACACCTGCTGTTCTTGCAGAAGACCCAGGTTTGAATCCCAGCACCCACATGCTGTCTAACAACCATCTGTAACTCCAGTTCCAGGAGATCTTTGGGTACTTCATGACACAGGTGCACTTACACACATCCAGGCATAACATTCATATCCATAAAATAAAAATAAATAAATAAATAAAATATTCAAAAAACGGAAAGAAACGCCCTTCTGCCTTGGGCTGCTGCTGAAGTCCTTAGAGTGGCAGCTGTGGTGACGGCCTTGGAAGCTGCAGCAGAAGTCAAGGGAATGCGAGAGGAGCTGAGCCAAGCCCTGTGACACGGCTGGCTGGCCAAGCCACCTTCAGCCGCCTCGGCAGCCTCGGCAGCCTCTTGACTCATGTATGTGACATGATCCACACGAATCCTGCCCTAATCGCCTCCTCAGATCAGACTCACACTTAAGCCTCACACAACTTGAACATTATCCCTTTGGTCAGGAAGTTGCTGCCTTTAAGCCCCTTGAAGTGACCTAGGATATCTTATTGGAGCAAACCCACTCAGAACCACATAAAGCTCCAGGAGGTCAGAAACAGGTTTCTGATCTACTTTAATTTCTGTTGCTGTGCTAAAACGCCCTGGCGAAAAGCACTGCAGGCAAGAGGGAGTTTATATTGGCTTACAAGGCCAGGTTATAGTCTGTCATTGCAGGAAGAACCAATCAGAAGCTTCAACAGCTAATCACCTCACATCTGCAGTGCAGTAAAGGGAGAAGTATGGGCCTGCATGCATGCATGTGTGTGTGTGTGTGTGTGTGCTTGTGTGTGTGCATGCATGTGTGCATGTGTGCTTACTCCTTGTTTGCGTGCTATGCTCGGCTTGATTTCTGCAATCACTACAGTTCCAGATGCCCAGCCTAGGGAACGATGTTACCCTCAGTGGACTACGTCATCCCACGTGATTTAATAAAGACTGCCCCCCCAGACATGCCCACGGGCCCACCCAACGTGGGCAATCCCTCATTAAGTCTTCCCAGGTGATTCCTGCCTACACCAAGTTGGCATGAAAGCTAACTGTGAGGTTGACGAGTTGCCTCGTTCCCCTATGCATTTCCTTAGAGTTTAATGTGTATATAGCCATACATACATCATACATCGTGAGAACTGTGTAAGTAGATGATTTTGTTTTTATACAAACATCACAGAGGGTATGTACACACAAAAACCTACATGGATGGCTGGAGGTCTGAGTTTTACAAAAAAACAAAATCTAGACTGTTTATAATGCAATGAACTCACTGAGCTAAGTGAGGGCTCTTGTGAGCTGGGGTCTGACCTTGATCCCAGAGCCTCAGTTTGCCTCCCCCCAACATGGTGAATGAATATGGACATACATGCTGGAAGGCAGTGTGTTCACATTTCTACCTTCACTGGAAACAATGAAGATTGAGAAAAATGTTTGATACTGTGTGTCTGAGGTATTTTAGGCCTAAGGATGAAAGAGAAAGATTGCCCAATAAGAAAAACGTGGATCCAAGCTTGTCCCCCAAATAGATGCTGGAGAAAAAGCTTTGAATAAAACTGTAGGTGAGGCCTGGTTCAGCAGCACAGCCCCAGGAGACATCTGGAGGAACTGTACCTTCCAAGTTCAGACCCACTCTTAAAAACTAAAGGTGAGTCAGGCTGTTAATCGGGTATGGCTGTCAGGTCCCCATGTGAATGCCACAGATAGTGAAGGACAACCACTGCAAGGCCTCTTGATGCAATAAAGATATAGATAAAGATATAGATATAGCTGGGCTGGAGAGATAGCCTAGCGGTTAAGAGAACCGACTGCTCTTGCAGAGGACCCGGGTTCGATCCCCAGCACCCACATGGCGGCTAAGAACCATCTATAACTCCAATTCCAGGAGAACTCCTGTTCCAGGGGAATCCGAGACCCTCTTCTGACCTCCTCGGCATTGCACGACACAGGTGCACAATGTAGGTTTCTACATGCAGACAGTACATTCATACACATACAAAAATAAATTAAAAAATTAAAAAAATATATATAGATATGCTAAGTCCAAGATAAATGAAGCCACTGCGGGTGTGACCCAGCATAATGCTCATAGTAGTCGTGTTTGTATAGGCAGTAGGAACGCACTCTAGACTGGCAATGGGCCTGGGGGTGTAGCTCAATTGGTAAAGTACTGGCCTAGCATGCACAAACCCCTGGAGTGAATCCCAAGAGGCTTACGGAATCGGGCGTGGTGGCACATGCCTACAATACCAGCATTCGAGAGGTACAGGCAGGAGAATCAAGAGTTAGGGTCATCCTCAGCCACACAGAGAGTTAGAGTCCAGCCTAGGCTATAAAATACCCTGTTTCAAAAATAAAGCACAATAATGAGAAACACATTCTTTCTCTATGCACAAATCTAGATTTAAATATATAAAAATAAAATAATGATAAATACAAAGCAAATAAATATGTATACAACTTATTTAATACTGCATATGTGTGCTATAGATTTATTTATCTATTTATTTAAGATGAAGTCTCATGGAGCACAAGTTGGTCTTGGACTCCAGATCCCCACCCCCACCCCCAGCCCCCCCACCACCCCCACCAACCCAGGCCCACCACCCCCATACCCCCACCCCCTCACTCCCCCACCCCTGTCTCCACCTCGCCGCAAGAGTGCTGGGATTACAGGCATTTACCACCACACCCAACTTGTGCTGTACTTTTGTACAGCTGAAGACACAGACGGCTTGTTTGCACTGCATCACCCATAAATACATGAATAATGTTCTATGACATCGAGATGGCTATGACATCACTAAGCAGTAACACATGAATGTTCTATGACATCATGATGGCTGTGACATCACTGAGCAGTAGAAATGTTCCGTTCCATTATAATCTGAGACTGTTGTCATCTATATGAACTGATGTTGGCTGAATCATGGTTATGGGGCACACAGCTTTGTGATAGTTGCATTAATTGTCGACTTAACGCAGTCTAGAATCCCCTAGGAAGAGCATCTCAAAGAGGAGTGTTTTCAGTTGTGTTGCCTGTGGGTGTGCCCGTGGGATATTTTCTCGATTGGGTTTAGGTGGGAAGACCTAACTCTGAATGGGAGCAAGCATCGTTTCATGGCAGATCCTGAACTGCGCAAGAGGAGAGAAGCAGCTGAACACTAGCCGGGCCTCATTGACTTCTCTCTGCTCCTGACTGCAGATGTGAGGTGACTGCCTGGCTACTTCACACACCTGTGACTACCCTGAAATGATGCACTGTTTCCTAGAACTGTGAAGTAAAATAAACCCTTACTCCCATAAACTGATTAAAAAACGTTTATTTTATGTGTATGAGTATATTGTCTGCATGTATGTATGTACATGTATGTATGTATGTATGCACCACATTCAGGCAATGGCCATGAAGGCCAGATGAGTGTGCTGGATTCCCTGAAACTGAAGTGACAGGTGGTTGTTAGCCACCAAGTGGGTGCTGGGAACTGAACTCTGGTCCTCTACAAGAGCAACCATTGCTCTTAAATGGTGAGCCATCTCTCCAGCCACCACCGCCCCCCACACACACCATAAGCTGTTTTTCATCAGGGTATTTTTATCACAGCAACATAAACGAAACTACAACATGGCTATATGATAAAAAACAAGTTTGAAATTTCTCTCAAGAAGAAATCAATGCCCAGAGAAGAACAAGGTTAGGTTTGACAGCATTTTGACTGACTCCTCCTCCAGCCTAGTCACATGCTTTTCACATGGGGGTCATCTTCAGCAACTATTGAGGCAGTACTGATACCTGTCATTAGACAATGTATCTGATAAGTAATTTTTGTCGTGCTAATATTAGATGATGCTTTTATAAATAGGGAGAATGTGACCCAATTTCCACAATACATACAAACCTCTATCTCTACACTCAGGAGGCAGAGACAAGCCTGGTCTACATAGGAATTTCCAGGCCAGCTAGGGCTACAGGGAGACCAGCTCAACAAGACCAAGAAAGAAAGAAAGAAAGAAAGAAAGAAAGAAAGAAAGAAAGAAAGAAAGAAAGAAAGAAAGAAAAAGAAATCTCCCGAGAACAGCTCAGGCAAGCCCAGGTAGGTGGACAGCCACTGAGTGCTTCAGCAAGGCTGACTGTTGACTGATTTCATGTAGTTAATCCATTAATCCAGTTGTCTTTGATTGGTTGGCTTTTGTGGCTATGGGGGCAGAGTTATCCTCCCAGCCGGTATTAAAGGCAGGGCTGTATGACTCTCAATCTGAGATCTCCGGAGAACAGCTCAGACAAGCCCAGGTGACGCAGCTAAAGAGCCCACCCACAGTTGGTCATCCCCCCCAACTGAGATTACGAAGGCATCTGAAGGAGACAAGCAAAGCAGGCCCTCAACACAGTGAAGAGGCATTTAGGACCTACATTGGAATACAGGCAAGGAGAAGCTCATAGGCCAGGAACATGAAGAAGAGACAACACAGTAAAGGAGCAGGATAATCCACCACCAAGCTCTACCAACCCTATGGAAGATTCCTACAGTGGGATTCCCATGGGGATGGCCAGGACACAGATATCAGAAACACAATTGGGAACATATTTAAAGAACTGCAACATAATAAAGAGCAAATCAAAGAACTAAAAAAAGAGAATAAAGAACTCAAGAAGGACCTAGAGAGAGAGAATGACAAACTCCGGAAGGAACTGGAAACACTGAAAAGATCCCATGCTGAAAAAGATAAGGAAACCAACCAGCCAAGCAAAGAGCTACAGGAAGAGATTGAGAAGCTCCAAAAAGAAGTAGAAATACTAAAGAAATCAGAAGAGGAAATGAAAAAGGAAATCAAACACTCATCCAATCAAGAGGAAAGGAATGGAAAAAGCCTCAGAAGCAGAATGGAGGAAGCAGAACAAAGAATATCAGACCTGGAAGATAACACAGAACAACTAAAAACCTCAAGGAAAGATTATGAAAAATTTAAAAATACACAAAAGTGGAACAACCAGGAACTGTGGGACACTATGAAAAGATCAAACCTCCACATCATAGGAATAGAGGAAGGAGAAGAATCCCAAGAGAATGGTATTGATCAGATCTTCAACAGAATAATAGATGAAAACTTCCCCAAACTAAAAAAGGACAAACCAATACCAATACAAGAAGCACATAGAACTCCAAACAGACAAGATCAGAAAAGAAATTCTCCACGCCACATCATAGTTAAAATGCTGGACACCCAAAACAAAGACAAAATTCTTAAAGCGACAAGAGAAAAACAACAAGTGACCTATAAGGGGAAACCTATCAGAATAACAACGGACTTCTCACAGCAAACGATGAAGGCAAGAAGAACCTGGAGCAAAGCATTCCCAGTGTTGAGGGACAATGGATGCCAGCCCAGGTTACTATACCCAGCAAAAATGTCAATCATAGTGGAAGGAGAGAGGAAAATCTTCCATGACATAAACAACTTGAAAGAATACATGTCCGGAAAACCAACCCTTCAGAGAATACTTGAAGCAATTCAAAGAACAGAAGAAAGGAGCAACCAACCCCAGGCACCTAGAAGGAGAAATCAATAAAAGCATAACTGCAGAAGTAGAAACCTAAATCAAAACCGCAGATGGATAATAAGGCAAAAGGAAGCAACACAAACCTATCAGTCATAACCTTAAATATTAATGGACTAAATTCCCCAATCAAAAGACATAGACTGGGAGACTGGATTAGGAAACAGAATCCATCGATATGCTGTCTGCAAGAAACACATCTTACCTTCAAGGACAGGCACCACCTTAAAGTGAAGGGATGGAAAAAAATATTCCAAGCAAATGGTACCAAAAAGAAAGCAGGTGTTGCTATTTTAATATCGGATAAAATAGACTTCAAAGTAAAAGAAATCAGAAGAGACAAAGAAGGCCATTACATTTTCATCAAAGGAACAATCCACCAAGAAGATTTCACAATTATGAATATATATGCCCCAAATTCTGGTGCACCAAACTTTATAAAGACAATTCTCCAGGACCACAAGTCACAGACTAACCCCAGCACACTCATAGTGGGAGATTTCAATACCCCACTGAGTCCTTTGGATAGGTCAACAGGACAAAAAATAAACAGAGAGACATCTGAACTGAACGATATGATACACCAAATGGACCTCATAGACCTCTACCGAACATTCCATCCTAATACCAGAGAATACACTTTCTACTCAGCACCCCACGGAACATTCTCCAAAATCGACCACATCCTGGGACACAGAAGAAACCTCTACAAATACAAAAAGATTGAAATAATTTCATGCATCCTGTCAGACCACAGTGCAATGAAGCTCAACATCAACACCAGGACAAGCCCTCCTGCCTACAAGAACACATGGAGACTAAACAACACACTCTTGAATAATGAATGGGTCAAGGAAGAGATAAAGAAAGAAATAAAAACATTCCTGGAACTGAATGACAATGACAATACAACACAACAAAACTTATGGGATACCTTAAAAGCAGTCCTAAGAGGGAAATTTATAGCCCTGGGTGCCTACATTAGAAAAACAGAAAGAGCACAAGTGAATGATCTAACACTACAGCTAAAAGCACTTGAGAGGCAACAACAGATGAACCCTAAACGCAACAGACAGGAAGAAATAACAAAAATCAGAGCAGAAATCAATGAAATAGAAACAAAGAAAACAATACAAAAAATCAATGAAGCCAAAAGTTGGTTCTTTGAAAGAATAAACAAGATAGACAGACCTCTAGCCCAGTTAACAAAAAGAAAGAAGGAACAACTCCAAATCAATACAATCTGTGATGAAAAGGGAAATATCACAACGGACAAGGAAAAGATCAAGAAAATTATATGGGAATATTACAAGAACCTATATTCTACCAAGTTTGAAAATCTAGAAGAAATGGATGAATATCTGAAATCTTGGGAATCACCAAAGCTTGGCCAAGAGGAGACCAGCAGCTTAAACAGACCCATAACATATGAAGAAATAGAGGATGTAGTAAGAAGCCTCCCAACTAAAAAAAGCCCAGGCCCAGACGGTTTCACAGCAGAATTCTATAAAACATTTCAAAAAGACCTACAACCATTATTTCTGAAACTGTTTAGAAGTATACAATCAGAGGGAACTCTCCCAAATTCCTTCTATGAAGCCAACATCACTCTATTACCAAAACCAGGCAAAGATACAACTAAAAAGGAGAATTATAGACCCATCTCCCTCATGAACACAGATGCCAAAATTCTAAACAGAATACTGGCAAATCGCATACAGACCCACATCAAGAAGATCATCCATCATGACCAAGTTGGATTCATACCAGAGATGCAGGGATGGTTCAACATACGAAAATCAATAAACATCATCAAACACATAAACGGAATCAAAGACAAAAACCACACCATCATCTCAATTGATGCTGAAAAAGCCTTTGACAAAATCCAGCATCCCTTCATGCTTAAAGTCCTAGAAGGAATTGGATTGGAGGGATCATTCCTCAATGTAATCAAAGCCATATACAGGAAACCCACAGCCAATATCATCCTAAATGGGGAAATGACAGAAACATTCCCTTTAAAGGTAGGAACTCGGCAAGGCTGCCCCCTATCACCACTCCTCTTCAATATAGTGCTTGAAACACTTGCTAGAGCAATAAGGCAAGAAAAGGATATTAAAGGAGTACTAATTGGAAAAGAGGAAGTCAAACTATCCCTATTTGCTGATGATATGATTGTTTACTTAAGGGATGCAAAAAACTCCACCAGAAAACTCCTAGAAACGATTAACAGCTTCAGCAAAGTGGCAGGATACAAAATTAACCTTAGAAAATCAATGGCCTTTCTTTACACCAAGAACAAGCAACTGGAGAAAGAATTCAAAGAGACCTTCCCACTCACAATAGCCTCAAAAACAATAAGATACCTAGGAACAAACCTAACCAAAGACACCAAAGACCTCTACAACAAAAATTTTAAACCCTTAAAGAAAGAAATTGAAGAAGACCTCAGAAGATGGAAAAACCTCCCATGCTCATGGATTGGGAAAATTAACATTGTAAAAATGTCCATTTTACCAAAACTCTTGTATAGATTTAATGCAATCCCAATCAAAATCCCCAAGAGTTTCTTCACAGGCTTGGAAACAAAAGTTCTTAAATTCATTTGGAGAAACAAAAGACCCCGAATAGCCAAATCAATCCTGAGTGAAAAGAGCTACACAGGAGGGATCTCTATACCAGATTTTAAACTATACTACAGGGCTATAGTCATAAAAACAGCCTGGTACTGGCACAAAAACAGACCTGTTGACCAATGGAACAAAACCGAAGATCCAAATCTGAGCACATACAATTTCAGCCATCTCATATTTGACAAGGGGGCCAAGAAACCACAATGGAGAAAAGACAGCATCTTCAGCAAGTGGTGTTGGCAAAACTGGATCACCACTTGTAGAAGAATGAAATTAAACCCCTACCTCTCACCCTGTACAAAAGTCAACTCCAGATGGATTAAAGACCTCAACGTGAAACCCCAAACTCTGAAGGTGATAGAAGAAAAAGTTGGCAGCAGACTACAAGACATAGGCGTAGGAAAAGACTTCCTAAATCAGACAGCAGCTGCACAAGAATTAAGGTCGACAATTGACAAATGGGACCTCATCAAACTCAAAAGCTTCTGTACATCAAAAGAAACAATCAAGGAAGTGAAGAGAAATCCCACAGAGTGGGAGGAAACCTTCACTGCAGATACATCTGACAAAGCATTGATTTCCAGAATATATAAACTACTCAAAAAACAAAGAAAAAAGAAAACAAACGACCCGCTCAATAGATGGAGCAAAGAACTGAACAGAGACTTCACAAGCGAGGAATTAGAGATGTCTGAGAAACACCTCAAGAACTGCTCAACATCACTAATCATTAAGGAAATGCAAATCAAAACCACTTTAAGATATCATCTTACTCCAGTAAGACTGGCTAGGATCAAGAAAACAAATGATACCAAGTGCTGGAGAGGTTGTGGGGAAAGGGGAACACTCATCCACTGCTGGTGGGAATGTAAACTCGTACAGCCACTATGGAAAGCAGTGTGGAGAACCCTTGGAAGACTTGGAATGAACTTGCCACCCGACTCAGCCATACCACTACTGGGCATGTACCCTCAAGACTCACTGCACTGCAGAGATACATGCATGGCCATGTTTATTTCAGCTCTCTTCACAATAGCAAGGAGCTGGAACCAACCCAAATGCCCCTCAACTGACGAGTGGATAGAGAAAATATAGTACATCTACACAATGGAGTTCTATGCAGCAGTAAAGAAAGACGACATTATGAGCTTTGCAGGAAAATGGCTAGAGCTAGAGGACATCATGCTGAGTGAAGTAACACAGTCCCAGATAAACAAACGACGAATGGTATCCCTCATCTGTGGATGCTAGTGCCAATTACCTAGCTGTAAGTATTTCTTGTGTATGGCCCCCTGAGCTTTTGTTCAAAGCAGTTTGGAGTGATGCATATTGGAAACAACAACAACAACAACAACAACAACAGAAAGGGCTGCATCAAAGAACTGACTGAAACGATGAACTTCTGCTCAAAACAGTCAACTTCCTCATGGAGAATATTGAGAAAGACTGAGAAAGATGAAAGGCATGTTTGGCAGAATGCATGAGCTCTGGTGGGGTGGGAGAATGGGTGGGAACACGGGTCTAGAGTTGTTAAAAAAAATAAAAATAAATTTATAAAAAAACAAAAAAGAAAGTAAGAAAGAGAGAGAGAGAATGAAAGAAAGAAAGAAAGAAAGAAGAGACAGAGAGAGAGAACGAAAGAAAGAAAGAATGAATGAATGAATGAAAGAGAGAAAGGAGAGAAAGAAATGAAAGAGAGAGAAGAGAGAGAAAGAGAAAGAAAAGAAAGAAAGAAAGAAAGAAAGAAAGAAAGAAAGAAAGAAAGAAAGAGAAGAGAGAAGGAGAAAAAGAACGAAAGCAATAAGAAAAAGCATTAGAAGAAAACGAAAAAAAGAAAGAAGAAATGTTTTTAAAAGTCATTGGGGCTGGAGAGATGGCCTAGCGGTTAAGAGCTCCAACTGCTCTTGCAGAGGACCCAGGTTCGATCTCTAGCACCCACATGGCAGCTGAGAACCGTCTTGAACTCCAGTTCCAGGGGACTCCGACACCCGCTTCTGACCTCCATGGCATTGCACAACATGGGTGCACAGACCTACATGCAGACAGTACATTCATACACATACAAAATAAATAAAATTTTTTAAAAAGTCACTAAGAAGTTTGCTAATGCCAACAGTGCCATTAGTGGCCTACAATGTTCCAGTCTCTCAAGCAAGGCCTCCCTGAGGGCTGAGAGCCAGTGGCAGCTAATTATTCTGGGAGTGATGAGTTCCCATACATTGCATATAGCCTGGGACTCCAGCGCCAGACTATTATTGTGTGGACTTAGCCATTAAGCCATTCCTCAGGTCCCAACGTGCTGCAATTTATAGGATGTGGATCATTTCTTTATAAATGAGGAAGTACATTCAAAAACTGAGGAAACCCTATATATGGAAAAACCAGATAACACTAAATAAGTATCTAGAGAAGGCAAGATGTGAGAGCTCTGTTCTAAGAGCATTTCTTCTGCACAAAAATGACACATGAATATTGAAGTGGCTTTACTTGTCATTTGACATGGTTGAAAGGAAGACACCTTTTAATTGGTGGATGGGTAAACAAATTGTGGTATAGCTATTGGTGAATGATAAAAAGAATTGGGCTGTCAAGCCATGAAAACACATTCAATATCCCAATGTGTATTTTGGTAAGTATAAGAAGTCAGCTTGAAGCCGGGCATGGTGGCACACGTGTTTAACCCTAGCACTTGGGAGGCAGAGGTAGGCGGGTCTCTGTGAGTTCAAGGCCAGCCTGGTCTACATAGTGAGTTCCAGGACAGCTGGGACTGCAGAGAGACCCTGTCTCAAAACAAACAAACAAACAAAAAAAAGCCAGCTTGGAAAGACTATGCAGGACAAAAAAAAAGTCAGTGGTTATCAAGGCTTTGTGTGTGTGTGTGTGTGTGTGTGTGTGTGTGTGTGTGTGTGTGATGGTTAAGCCACACTGCCAGCTTGGCCAGATTGAGACTCAACATGGAAACATACCTCTGGGCCTGTCCAGGAAGCAGCTGCCTCAGGATCCTGACACTGTGTTGTCTTCACCATGGGGGATGGCACCCCAAACAGTGATTAAAAATAATCCTCCCGGGCAGGAGAGATGGCTCAGTGGTTAAGAGCACCAACCGCTCTTGCAGAGGACCCAGGTTTGATTCCCAGCACCCACATGGTGGCTGAGAACCATCTTTAACTCCAGTTCCAGGGGACTACGACACCCTATTCTGACCTCCGCAGCATTGCACTACACAGGTGCACCAACCTACATGAAGACAGTACATTCACACATAAAATAATGAATTAAAAAAATAATGCTCCCTCCCTCCCTCCCTCTTCCATTCCTCCCTCCCTTCCTCCCTTTCTTCCTTAAAATGCTTTTGTCAGGTATTTTGTCACAGCAACAAGAAAGTAACAAATGCAGCAACTTGGTGTACATCTCAGCATACATCTCAGCATACATCCCAGCATACATCTCAGCATACATCCCGGCATACATCCCACCATACAATTCAGCATATATCTCAGCATACATCCCAGCATACATCGAGCATACATCTCAGCATACATCTCAGCATACATCTCAACATACATCTCAACATATATCTCAACCTACATCTCAACATACATCTGAGCATATATCCTGGTATAAAACCCAGCATACATCTCAGCATACATCCCAGCATACATCCCAGCACACATCTCAACATACATCCCAGCATACATCCCAGCATACATCTCAACATATATCCAGCATATATCCCAGCATACATCTCAGCATACATCTCATCATATATCTCAACATACATCTCAACATACATCCTAGCATACATCTTGGTATACAAACCAGCATACATCTCAGCATACATCCCGGTATACAACTTGGCATACATCCCAGCATACACCTCAGCATACATCCCAACATACATCTCAGCATACATCTCAACATATATCCTAGCATACATCCCAACATACATCCTAGCATACATCCCAGTATACCTCTTAGCATACATCCCAACATACAACTCGGCATACATCCCAGCATACATCTCAACATACATCCTAGCATACATCCCAGCATACATCTTAGCATATATCCCAGCATACAACTCGGCATACATCCCAGCATACATCTCAGCACACATCTCAACATACATCCTAGCATACATCCCAGCATACATCTCAGCATACATCCCAGCATACATCCCAGCATACATCTCAGCATATATTCCAGCATACATCCCAGCATACATCTTAGCATACATCCCAGCATACATCTTAGCATACATCCCAGCATACATCTTAGCATACATCCCAGCATACATCTCAGCATACATCCCAGCATACATGCCAGCATACATCCTAGCATACATCCCGGCATACAAGTTGGCATACATCTCAACATACATCCCAACGTACATCCCAGCATATATCTCAGCATACATCTCAACATACATTCCAGCATACATCCCAGAATACATCCCGGCATACATCTCGACATACAACCCAGCATACATCCCAGCATTCATCTTGACATACATCCCAGCATATATCCCAGCATACATCTCGACATACATCCCAGCATACATCCCAGCATATATCCCAGCATACATCTCGACATACATCCCAGCACACATTCCAGCATACATCTCAGCATACATCCCAACATACATCTCAGCATACATCTCAGCATACATCCCAGCATATATCCCAGCATACATCCCAGCATACATCTCGAAATACATCCCAGCATACATCCCAGCATACATCCCAGCATACATCCCAGCATACATCTCAGCATACATCTCACCATACATCTCAGCATACGTCCCAGCATACGTCCCAGCATACGTCCCAGCATACATCCCAGAATACATCCCAGCATACATCTCATCATCTGTCTTTGTTTCTCTCATTTTAGGTTCCCATGTAAACCTAAAAGTAGTCTGGAAAGTTTCCATGTGATTTCTCTACCTATGGTGTTCCCATGAATTTAAAGACCACTTTTGTTTATTTCTATTTTATATGTATGAGTGTTTTGATTACATGTATGTAAGTGTACCCATGTGTGCCATTCCTGAGGAGGTCAGAAGTGGGCATTGGATTCCCTGGAACTGGTGTTATGGATGGTTGTCAGCCACTATGTGGGTGCTGGGAACTGAACCCATGTCCTCTGCAAGAGAAGCCAGTGCTCTTAACTGCCGAGCCATTTCTCCAGCCTGACATCCCATCCCTACCCCATGATCTTATAGGAGACTCTAGCTTCTCTTCCAGTTTAGACAGAGAGATCCGTGGAAACACTGGGAAGAATTTAACATGAAATAGCTTTAAAAAATTTCTCTGCAAGAACACAACATAGTGAACTGTGCTAAGGAACAAGAGAAATACCAGAGATAAACAGAAATACCAACATCCCAAAATGTGCCCAGCTCCAACGACAGCCCAGCAAAGTGCTCCTCAGTGAAGGATTGCTTCTATTTTGAGAAGTGTTCTAAGAGCCTCTCAACCAGGACATCCTGCTGATGCAGAAGTTCTGGTCCTAGAGCCAAGAGGAAGTCACGGTGGGAAGACCCTTTGGGGGAGTATTAGAAGTCAGACCCTCTCCTTATGCACACTCATTCACTGACGTCACTGGCTTCCAGTCACAAGGGTTGGACCCCTGGAGGCTCTGTAAGACTCACATGCAGCTTCTTAAAGATTTTCCATCTTTAAGGGAATCAACCATTTTGAAGTCCTGAGATCACCCACTAACTTTATTTCTAGCTCCTTTTACACAGCTATCCTAGATGGAAAAGCAAATGAAATAAAATGACTGACTCTGAATGGCAAATCCCAGCCAAAATACTGTGCACAAACGCACCCGCCATGTCGCACAGGTAGGGGTCAGACAAGTTTAGGGCTGGTTCTCTCCTTTCATCATGGGCTCCAGGGATCGAATTTAGGTCGTCAAGCTTGTGCAGAAAGCACCTTTATGCATGGAGCCTGCTCAGCACCAACATTTATTGTTTAATGGGTAAACAGCATGCCCCCAGGCCTGGCTTTTCACACGGGGCTGGGGATTCAGACTCAGTCCTAGTGCTTCTGTGGCCCACACTGTACTGACCGAGTCGCCTTCCCCAACCACTCAGAAGGTTTTTGACATTGAAAAGTCATTTCATCCTATTAGAACAGGTTGTAATCACCAAAGCATGCTTTAAACGCGTTCTCCTCTCAGGTCACATGACCAGGTGGTTTGCTGCTAACCGCAGCCCAGAGTCCAGCTCCCTGTTTACACAGACGCAGTGAGTCTGCCAAGACTTTTCCTGCATTCATCCAGGCTCAGCAATTAGGGCAAAGTTTAAATGCTACCGATGCGGAGCTGGAGAGATGGCCTAGCGGTTAAGAGCACCGACCGCTCTTACAGAGGACAGAGTTCGATCCCCAGCACCCACATGGCGGCTGAGAACCGTCTGAAACTCCAATTCCAGGAGAACTCCAGTTCCAGGAGAATCTGACGCCCTCTTCTGACCTCCGCGGCATTGCACGACACAGGTGCACAAACCTGCATGCAGACAGTACATTCATACACATACAGAAATAAATAAAATAAATAAAATAAAATAATAAAATAAAATAAATGCTACCTATGCAACTGCCCCACTTGACCAATTTGTCAGGAGCAGCAAGCATACACAACCTGGAAATTTGATGTAATGGGTCCTTTTCTAGCTTACAGGCAACACCGGAGCCGAGCTCCAATCCTTCTCTTTCCCCAGTCCTAATCCTTGAGAACTCCTCTTTTGCATGGCCAATAATTGGGGAGAAATCACATTTCATGGTGTTAATGCACACTTTGAAACTCCTTTCTCTCCTTGACCTTCAGTGTACAGGTTCCCTGCTGTGGGGCCACCAGCAGTGGAGCCACAGATGAAACAAATGGGGATATCACTGGGATGCTGTAATAGCTCCTTGTGATTCTACTTGCTCTCAAAACCAAGGAGTAACGACCCAGTAAGTAAAAATGTACAAGTTCTGATGGCCTTCCATAGTCTGTTTGGGGAAAATTTGCATTCAGGGCAGAAATGAAAAAGTTCTTACATCCAGTCACAATAAAGTAACTGCTGTTCAAACAATTCAGAGCCCTGGAACCAGGCAGTGAGGGGATTTCTACTTTATCTAGAGTATTCACTGAAAAGTGGGCCAAAGAGTGAATTGTTTGCATGAAAATCACTGTGGCTCTGCCAGGCTCCCAGTCCGCCTCTCCATGCCTGGACAGTTTGTAAGGTTCTGTGGACCGTCACCTGGGCTCTGCTTCGCATCTGTGCTGCCTTCAGGCAGGGGCTGTTCCTGCCACTGTTTAACAGGGGGCTCTCAGTATTTTGCTTGTGCAAGAGACCCAGGTGAAAGAGCTGCTACATGACGCCTTAGAGTCAAGCCGAGATCTCCCAAAGATCCAAAGTCTGCATTTCCCACTAGAGGACATGGCCTCTTAAGTGAAGTATTACTTCATTGCCTAGAAGCCCTCCCGGTAGTAATTATTGGCAGTATGGACAGATTTCGGCATGGGCCTTGATATAAGAGATTCAGGAGATGTTTAACAAGTGAATGATCTAACCCTACAGCTAAAAGCACTTGAGAGGCAACAACAGATGAACCCTAAATGCAACAGACAGGAAGAAATAACAAAAATCAGAGCAGAAATCAATGGAATAGAAACAAAGAAAACAATACAAAAAATCAATGAAGCCAAAAGTTGGTTCTTTGAAAGAATAAACAAGATAGACAGACCTCTAGCCCAGTTAACAAAAAGAAAGAAGGAACAACTCCAAATCAATACAATCTGTGATGAAAAGGGAAATATCACAACGGACAAGGAAAAGATCAAGAAAATTATATGGGAATATTACAAGAACCTATATTCTACCAAGTTTGAAAATCTAGAAGAAATGGATGAATATCTGAAATCCTGGGAATCACCAAAGCTTGGCCAAGAGGAGACCAGCAGCTTAAACAGACCCATAACATATGAAGAAATAGAGGATGTAGTAAGAAGCCTCCCAACTAAAAAAAGCCCAGGCCCAGACGGTTTCACAGCAGAATTCTATAAAACATTTCAAAAAGACCTACAACCATTATTTCTGAAACTGTTTAGAAGTATACAATCAGAGGGAACTCTCCCAAATTCCTTCTATGAAGCCAACATCACTCTATTACCAAAACCAGGCAAAGATCCAACTAAAAAGGAGAATTATAGACCCATCTCCCTCATGAACACAGATGCCAAAATTCTAAACAGAATACTGGCAAATCGCATACAGACCCACATCAAGAAGATCATCCATCATGACCAAGTTGGATTCATACCAGAGATGCAGGGATGGTTCAACATACGAAAATCAATAAACATCATCAAACACATAAACGGAATCAAAGACAAAAACCACACCATCATCTCAATTGATGCTGAAAAAGCCTTTGACAAAATCCAGCATCCCTTCATGCTTAAAGTCCTAGAAGGAATTGGATTGGAGGGATCATTCCTCAATGTAATCAAAGCCATATACAGGAAACCCACAGCCAATATCATCCTAAATGGGGAAATGACAGAAACATTCCCTTTAAAGGTAGGAACTCGGCAAGGCTGCCCCCTCGTGCACCGACCATGCCCTGGGGACAACTGATCAAATATTTATCTACAAACTCAGGTGGGGTGCCTGTAGAGAGGGTAGTTTGAATATTGGTGCACCCTTTTTTTTTTTTTTAATGTGTATGAATAGTATGCTGCATGTAGTTTTGTGCACGGTGTCAGTGCAAACGCGCGGAGGTCAGAGAGGGTGATTGGATTCCCCTGGAACGTGGAGCTTAAAGATGGTCCTCTCACCACATGTGGGTGCTGGGGATGAACCCGGGTCCCTCTGCAAGAGCAGTGGTGTCTCTCAGCCCAGGCCATCTCCCCGCCCCCAGTGGAAAACGCACATTTTTGTTTTTTATGCTGATGATATTTATTGATTTTTTTCCACATAAATTTATTTTTATTTTTTAAACAATCTAGACCCATGTTCCCACCCATTCCCCCACCCCCAGCTCATGCATTCTGCCAATCAAATGCATTTCATCTCTTATCTTAGTCTTTCTCAATGCTCAGGTAAGTTGACTGTTTTGAGCAGAAGTTCACTGTTTTCAGCAGTTCTTTGATACAGTCCTTCTGTTGTTGTTGTTGTTTTCCAAATGCATTACGCCCAACTGCTTTGGACAAAGCTCAGGGGCCATACCCAAGAAATACTTACATGGGAATTGGCACTAGCATCCACAGATGAGGGATACCATTCGTCGTTTGTTTTTTTCGGACTGTGTTACTTCACTCAGCATGATGTCCTCTAGCTCCAGCCATTTTCCTGCAAAGCTCATAATGTCNTGCCTAGCGTTTAAGAGCTCCAACTGCTCTTGCAGAGGACCCAGGTTCGTCTCTAGCACCACATGGCAGCTGAGACACGTCTTGAAACTCCAGTTCCAGGGGACTCCGGCACCATGTTCTGACCCTGCCATGGCATTGCACCACCATGGTGTGCACAAACCTCCCATGCAGACAGTACAGTATACACAACCAAAATAAATAAAATTTTTTTAAAAGTCACTAAGAAGTTTGCTAATGCCAACAGTGCCATTAGTGGCCTACAATGTTCCAGTCTCTCAAGCAAGGCCTCCCTGAGGGCTGAGAGCCAGTGGCAGCTAATTATTCTGGGAGTGATGAGTTCCCATACATTGCATATAGCCTGGGACTCCAGCGCCAGACTATTATTGTGTGGACTTAGCCATTAAGCCATTCCTCAGGTCCCAACGTGCTGCAATTTATAGGATGTGGATCATTTCTTTATAAATGAGGAAGTACATTCAAAAACTGAGGAAACCCTATATATGGAAAAACCAGATAACACTAAATAAGTATCTAGAGAAGGCAAGATGTGAGAGCTCTGTTCTAAGAGCATTTCTTCTGCACAAAAATGACACATGAATATTGAAGTGGCTTTACTTGTCATTTGACATGGTTGAAAGGAAGACACCTTTTAATTGGTGGATGGGTAAACAAATTGTGGTATAGCTATTGGTGAATGATAAAAAGAATTGGGCTGTCAAGCCATGAAAACACATTCAATATCCCAATGTGTATTTTGGTAAGTATAAGAAGTCAGCTTGAAGCCGGGAATTGGTGGCACACGTGTTTAACCCTAGCACTTGGGAGGCCGAGTCAGGCGTTCTCTGTGGAGTTCAAGGCCAGATGGTCTACTTAGTTGGTTCCAGGACAGCATGGGACTGCAGAGGAGACCCTGTCTCAAAAACAACAAACAAACAAAAACAAGCCAGCTTGGAAAGACTATGCAGGACAAACAAAAAAAGTCAGTGGTTATCAAGGCTTTGTGTGTGTGTTGTTGTGTGTGTGTGTGGTGTGGTGTGTTGTGTGTGTTAATCCACACTGCCAGCTTGGCCAGATTGAGACTCAACATGGAAACATACCTCTGGGCCTGTCCAGGAAGCAGCTGCCTCAGGATCCTGACACTGTGTTGTCTTCACCATGGGGGATGGCACCCCAAACAGTGATTAAAAATAATCCTCCGGTGCAGGAGAGATGGCTCAGGGTTAGAGCACAACCGCTTTGCAGAGGACCCAGGTTTGCTTCCCAGCACCCACATGGTGGCTGAGAACCATCTTTAACTCGTTCCAGGGGACTCTACGGAACCCTTTTGACCTCCGCCGCATTGCACTACACAGGTGCAAAAACCTCCATGTAGGAAGTACATTCACACATAAAATAATGAAATATTAAAAAAATATTTTTTTTTTTTTTTTTTTCCTTTTTTTTCCCTCCCTCCTTCCTCCCTTTCTCCTTAAACATGCTTTTGTCAGGTATTTTGTCACAGCAACAAGAAAGTAACAAATGCACTGGGTAAATCTCAGCCTTACATTCAGTCATTACATCCCAGCATACATTCAGCATACATTCCGGCATTACATCCCACCATACATATTCAGCCATTATATCTCCGCATACATCCCCGCTACATCGAAGCCTACATCTCAGCATACATCTCAGCATACATCCCAGCATACATCTCAACATATATCTCAACCTACATCTCAACATACATCTGAGCATATATCCTGGTATAAAACCCAGCATACATCTCAGCATACATCCCAACATACAACTCGGCATACATCCCAGCATACACCTCAGCATACATCCCAACATACAACTCGGCATACATCCCAGCATACACCTCAGCATACATCCCAACATACAACTCGGCATACATCCCAGCATACACCTCAGCATACATCCCAACATACAACTCGGCATACATCCCAGCATACATCTCAACATACATCCTAGCATACATCTTGGTATACAAACCAGCATACATCTCAGCATACATCCCAACATACAACTCGGCATACATCCCAGCATACACCTCAGCATACATCCCAACATACAACTCGGCATACATCCCAGCATACACCTCAGCATACATCCCAACATACAACTCGGCATACATCCCAGCATACACCTCAGCATACATCCCAACATACAACTCGGCATACATCCCAGCATACACCTCAGCATACATCCCAACATACAACTCGGCATACATCCCAGCATACACCTCAGCATACATCCCAACATACAACTCGGCATACATCCCAGCATACACCTCAGCATACATCCCAACATACATCCTAGCATACATCCCAGCATACATCCCAGCATACATCCCAGCATACATCCCAGCATACATCTCAGCATATATTCCAGCATACATCCCAGCATACATCTTAGCATACATCCCAGCATACATCTTAGCATACATCCCAGCATACATCTTAGCATACATCCCAGCATACATCTCAGCATACATCCCAACATACAACTCGGCATACATCCCAGCATACATCCCAGCATACATCCCAGCATACATCTCAACATACATCCCAACGTACATCCCAGCATATATCTCAGCATACATCTCAACATACATTCCAGCATACATCCCAGAATACATCCCGGCATACATCTCGACATACAACCCAGCATACATCCCAGCATTCATCTTGACATACATCCCAGCATATATCCCAGCATACATCTCGACATACATCCCAGCATACATCCCAGCATATATCCCAGCATACATCTCAGCACACATCTCAACATACATCCCAACGTACATCCCAGCATATATCTCAGCATACATCCCAGCATACATCTCAGCATACATCCCAGCATATATCCCAGCATACATCCCAGCACACATCTCAACATACATCCCAGCATACATCCCAGCATATATCCCAGCATACATCCCAGCATACATCCCAGCACACATCTCAACATACATCCCAACGTACATCCCAGCATATATCTCAGCATACATCCCAGCATACATCCCAGCATACATCCCAGCATACATCTCATCATCTGTCTTTGTTTCTCTCATTTTAGGTTCCCATGTAAACCTAAAAGTAGTCTGGAAAGTTTCCATGTGATTTCTCTACCTATGGTGTTCCCATGAATTTAAAGACCACTTTTGTTTATTTCTATTTTTATGTATGAGTGTTTTTTTGATTACATGTATGTAAGTGTACCCATGTGTTGCCCCTTCCCTATTCCTGGGAGGTTCAGAAGAGGGCATGGATTTCCCTGGAACTGGTGTTATGACGATGGTGTCAAGCCACTATGGGGTGCTGGGAACTGAACCCAGTCCTCTGCAAGAGAAGCCAGTTGCTCTTAACTGTCCGAGGGCCATTTCTCCAGCCTGACATCCCATCCCCTACCCCTGATCTATAGGAGACTCTCGCTTCTCTTCCAGTTAGCCAGAGAGATCCGTGGCAAACAGGAAGAATTTTTCAACATGAAATAGCTTTAAAGAAATTTCTCTGCAAGAACACAACATAGTGAACTGTGCTAAGGAACAAGAGAAATACCAGAGATAAACAGAAATACCAACATCCCAAAATGTGCCCAGCTCCAACGACAGCCCAGCAAAGTGCTCCTCAGTGAAGGATTGCTTCTATTTTGAGAAGTGTTCTAAGAGCCTCTCAACCAGGACATCCTGCTGATGCAGAAGTTCTGGTCCTAGAGCCAAGAGGAAGTCACGGTGGGAAGACCCTTTGGGGGAGTATTAGAAGTCAGACCCTCTCCTTATGCACACTCATTCACTGACGTCACTGGCTTCCAGTCACAAGGGTTGGACCCCTGGAGGCTCTGTAAGACTCACATGCAGCTTCTTAAAGATTTTCCATCTTTAAGGGAATCAACCATTTTGAAGTCCTGAGATCACCCACTAACTTTATTTCTAGCTCCTTTTACACAGCTATCCTAGATGGCAAAAAGGCACAATGAAATAAAAATGACGACTCTGCATGGCAAATCCCAGCCAAAATACTGTGCACAAACGCACCCGCCATGTCGCACAGGTAGGGGTCAGACAAGTTTAGGGCTGGTTCTCTCCTTTCATCATGGGCTCCAGGGATCGAATTTAGGTCGTCAAGCTTGTGCAGAAAGCACCTTTATGCATGGAGCCTGCTCAGCACCAACATTTATTGTTTAATGGGTAAACAGCATGCCCCCAGGCCTGGCTTTTCACACGGGGCTGGGGATTCAGACTCAGTCCTAGTGCTTCTGTGGCCCACACTGTACTGACCGAGTCGCCTTCCCCAACCACTCAGAAGGTTTTTGACATTGAAAAGTCATTTCATCCTATTAGAACAGGTTGTAATCACCAAAGCATGCTTTAAACGCGTTCTCCTCTCAGGTCACATGACCAGGTGGTTTGCTGCTAACCGCAGCCCAGAGTCCAGCTCCCTGTTTACACAGACGCAGTGAGTCTGCCAAGACTTTTCCTGCATTCATCCAGGCTCAGCAATTAGGGCAAAGTTTAAATGCTACCGATGCGAGCTGGAGAGATGGCTCCCCCTAGCGGTTTAAGAGCACCGACCGCTCTTACAGCGGACAGAGTTCGCTCCCCAGCACCCACATGGCGGCTGAGAACCGTCTGAAACTCCAATCCAGGGATGAACTCCAGTTCCAGAGAATCTGACGCCCTCTTCTGACTCCGCGCATTGCAGACACAGTGCACCAACTGCATGCAGACAGTACCATTCATACACATACAGAAATAAATAAAATAAATAACATAAAATAACTAAAATAAAAAATGCTACCTATGCAACTGCCCCACTTGACCAATTTGTCAGGAGCAGCAAGCATACACAACCTGGAAATTTGATGTAATGGGTCCTTTTCTAGCTTACAGGCAACACCGGAGCCGAGCTCCAATCCTTCTCTTTCCCCAGTCCTAATCCTTGAGAACTCCTCTTTTGCATGGCCAATAATTGGGGAGAAATCACATTTCATGGTGTTAATGCACACTTTGAAACTCCTTTCTCTCCTTGACCTTCAGTGTACAGGTTCCCTGCTGTGGGGCCACCAGCAGTGGAGCCACAGATGAAACAAATGGGGATATCACTGGGATGCTGTAATAGCTCCTTGTGATTCTACTTGCTCTCAAAACCAAGGAGTAACGACCCAGTAAGTAAAAATGTACAAGTTCTGATGGCCTTCCATAGTCTGTTTGGGGAAAATTTGCATTCAGGGCAGAAATGAAAAAGTTCTTACATCCAGTCACAATAAAGTAACTGCTGTTCAAACAATTCAGAGCCCTGGAACCAGGCAGTGAGGGGATTTCTACTTTATCTAGAGTATTCACTGAAAAGTGGGCCAAAGAGTGAATTGTTTGCATGAAAATCACTGTGGCTCTGCCAGGCTCCCAGTCCGCCTCTCCATGCCTGGACAGTTTGTAAGGTTCTGTGGACCGTCACCTGGGCTCTGCTTCGCATCTGTGCTGCCTTCAGGCAGGGGCTGTTCCTGCCACTGTTTAACAGGGGGCTCTCAGTATTTTGCTTGTGCAAGAGACCCAGGTGAAAGAGCTGCTACATGACGCCTTAGAGTCAAGCCGAGATCTCCCAAAGATCCAAAGTCTGCATTTCCCACTAGAGGACATGGCCTCTTAAGTGAAGTATTACTTCATTGCCTAGAAGCCCTCCCGGTAGTAATTATTGGCAGTATGGACAGATTTCGGCATGGGCCTTGATATAAGAGATTCAGGAGATGTTTAACAAGTGAATGATCTAACTAAGCTAAAAGACTTGAGATGGCAACACAGATGAACCTAAATGGGAACAGACAGGAAGAAAATAAAACAAAAATCAGAGCAGACAAATCACTGGAATAGAAACAAAGAACACAATACAAAAAAATCAATGAAGCCAAAGTTGTTCTTTGAAAGAATAAACGAGATTAGACCAAACCTCTAGCCCAGTTAACAACAAGAAAAGAAGGAACAACTCCCAAATCAATACAATCAGTGATGAAAAGGAAAATATCAAAACATACAAGTAAAAGATTCAGAAAAATTTATGGGGAATATTTCAGAAACCTATATTCTACCAAGTTTGAAAACCTAGAAGGATGAATATCTGAAATCCTGGGAATCACCAAAAGCTCGGACAAGAAAGAGATCAGCAGCTTAAAAAAAAAAAAAAAAAAAAAAAAAAAAAAAAAAAAAAAAAAAAAAAAGCCTCCCAACTAAAAAAGCCAGGTCCCAGACGGTTTCACAGCAGAATACTAAAACTATTTCAAAAAGACCCTACAACCATTATTACTGAACACTGTTGTCGAAGGATTACCGTCAGAGGGAAATCTTCCACATTTCTTCTATGAAGCCAGCGTCAATCTATTACCAAAACCAGACAAAGATACAATTAAAAAGGAGAATTATAGAACTATCTCCCTAATGAAAACACAGATGCCAAAATTCTAAACAGGGCTACTGCGCAAATTGCATACAGACCCACATTCAGAAGATCATTCCATCATGACCAAGGTGGATTCATACCAGAGATGCCGGGATGGTTCAAACAGATGAAACTCAAGAAACATCATCAAACACATACATAAACGGAAATTCAAGACAAAAACCCACACCATCCCTCTCAATTGATGCTGAAAAGCCTTGACAAAATCCAGCACTCTCATGCTTAAAGTCCTAGAAGGAATGGGATTAGATGGATCATTCTTCAATGTAATCAAAGCCATATACAGGAAACCCACAGCAAATATCATCCTAAAGGGGGAAAAATTAGAACAATTCCCTTTAAAGGTAGGGGAACTTCGGCAGGGCTGCCCCAGTCACCACTCCTCTTCAATATAGTGCTTTGAAAAACACTTGCTAGAGCAATAAGGATAGAAAAGATTTAATTAAAGGAGTACTAATGGAAAAAAGGAAGTCAAACAATCAACCAATCAACAAGAAAGGAGGAAGGAAGAAAAGAAAAAAAAAAACCCACCAGAAAACTTCCTAGAAACAATTAACAGCCTCAGCAAAGTGGCAGGATAACAAAATTAACCTTAAAAAAAAATCCAATGCCTCCTTTCTTTACCCCCAACAACAAGCAACTGTGACGAAAATTCAAAGAGACCTTCCCACTCACAATATCCTCAAAACAATAAAATACCTTAGGAACAAACTCTAACCCAAAGACACCAAAGACTCCTACAAACAAAAATTTTAAAACCTTTACAGAAAGAAATTGAAGAGACCTCAGAAGATGGAAAAACCTCCCATGCTCATGGATTGGGACAATTAACATTGTTAAAATGTCCATTTACCAAAACTCTTGTATAGATTTAATGCCATCCCAATCAAAATCCCCAAGAGTTCTTCACAGGTTTGGCAACAAATGTTCTTAATTCATTTGAAAAACAAAAGGCCGAGACTAGCCAAAACAATCCTGAGTGAAAAGGCTACACAGGAGGATCTCTACACCAGACTTCAAACTATTACTACAGGGCTATAGTCGATTTTTAAAGACAGCCCTGGTCCTGGCACAAAAAAAGACAGGACCTGTTGGGACCAATGGACCAAAAACCGAAGGATCAAAACTTGAGCTCATTACAATTTCAGCCATCTTATCTTTGACAAGGGGCCAAGAAGCACACAATGAGAAAGACAGCGCATCTCAGCAAGTTGTGTTGGCAACTGGATCACCACTTGTGAACGAATGAAACTTATAACCCCTACCTCTCGCCCATGTACCAAAATGAACTCCAAGATGGATTAAAGCGCTAACTGTAGAAACCCAAAACTCTGAAGGTGTGATAGAGAAATGTGGCAGCAGACTACAAGACCAAGGTGTAGGAAAGACATTCTAAAACAGACAGCCGCTTGCCACAAGAATCTAAGGTCGAATAATTGACAAAATGGGACCTCATTAAACTCAAAAGGCTCTGTACATCAACATAGAAACAATAAGGGAAGTGAAGAGAAATCACCAGAGTGGGAGGCAACCTTCACTTGCGATACAATCTGACAAAGCATTGATTTCCAGAATATATAAACCTACTCAAAAAAACAAAGAAAAAAAAGAAAACAAATGACCCACCAAAGATGGAGCAAAGAATGACAGAGACTCACACTTGTGAGGAATTAGAGTGGCTGAGAAACACTCTAAGAAGTGTTCAACATCACTACATCATTAACGGAAATGCAAATAAAATACCACTTTAAGATACAATCTTACTCCAATAAGCACTGGTAGATAAGCAAACAACCTGATACCAATGTGGAGAGGTTATGGGGAAAGGGAACACCATCCAGCTTGCTGGGGCAATGTAAACTGTATACCATCATGGAAAGCAGTGTGGAGAACCTGGAGACTTGGAATGAACTGCCACCAGACCAGCCATACCACTTCTGGGCCATGATACCTCCCGGACTCACCCCACACCAGAAGATACATGACAGGCCATGTTTTGCAGCTCTCTTCACGATAGCAACTGACGAGTGGATAGGGAAAATGAGGTACATCTACACAATGGAGTTCTATGCAGCAGCAAAGAAAGAGACATCCTGAGCTTTGCAGGGAAAATGGCTGGAGCTAGAGGACACACTGCTGAGTGAAGTAACACAGTCCCAGAAAAAAACGACGAATGGTATCCCTCATCTGTGGATGCTAGTGCCAATTCCCAGTAGTAAGTATTTCTTGGGTATGGCCCCCTGAGCTTTGTCCAAAGCAGTTGGCGTAATGCATATTGGAAACAACAACAACAAGAAAGACTTAATCAAAGAACTGACTGAAACAGTGAACTTCTGCTCAAAAAACAGTCAACTTCCTCATGGAGAATATTGGAAAAGACTGAGAAAGAGATGAAAATGCATTTTGCAGAATGCATGAAGCTTTGGCGGGGTGGGGGAAGGGTGGGGGACACTGGGTCTAGATTTGTTAAAAAATAAAATAAATTTATGTGGAAAAAAATCAATAAATATCATCAAGCATAAAAAAAAAATGTGGTTCCACTGGGGGCTGGGGAGATGGCCTGGCGATTGAGAGCACCAACTGCTCTTGCAGAGGACCGGTCAACTCCCAGCACCCACTGGTGACTGAGGACCATCTTTAACTCCAGTTCCAGGGGAATCCAATACCCTCTTCTGACCTCCGCGGCTTTGCATGACACAGGTGCACAAACCTACATGCAGACAATACATTCATACACATAAAAAAAAAAAATGTGGTGTCACCAAATATTCAAACTACCCTCTCTACAGGCACCCCACCTGAGTTTGTAGATAAATATTTGATCAGTTGTCCCCGGGCATGGTGGCGCACGCCTTTAATCCTAGCACTTGGGAGGCAGAGGCAGGCGGATCTTTGTGAGTTCAAGGCCAGCCTGGTCTACAGAGTGAGTTCCAGGACAGCTGGGGCTACAGGGAGACCCTGTCTCAAAAAGACCAAAAATTAATTAATTAATTAATTAATTAATTAATAAAATAAAAAATAAAAAATGAAATATATGCACACGTGTTTCAGTTACTCACGTCATAACCTTATTTAAAACTCTGCCATGAAGGGTCAGTGAGATGGTTCACTGAGTGAAGGTGATTGCTGCCAAGCCTAACGACCAAGTGAGACCCACAGTGGTGGGAGGAGAGAAGCAACTTCCAAGTTTCTTCTGACGTCGTCCACCTGTGTTCCATGGCGTACACAATTTTCACCACCACCTCCTGCTCTGCATACACATACACAATTAAATATTTTTTTGATGTGCCCCAGAGCTAGCAAGATGGCTCCACTGGAGAAAGACATGGACTCCGAAGCCTGAAGACCTGAGTTAGATTCTGAGGACCCACAGGGTGGGAGGAAAGCCCTGGCTCCTGATAATTGTCTTCTGACCTCCACATGCACATTGTGACCTATGTCACGCCACACACACCACACACACACACACACACACACACACACACACAAATACATAAAAATGAAAAATTGATGTAAGAAATCAATGGGCCACAGCACACCTGTAATTCCAGCACTCTGGAGGTAGAGGCAAGAAGATGAAGAGTTCAAAGTCATCCTTGGCTGCATATGAGTTTGAGGTCAGTCTGGGCTACATAGACTGTGTCTCAGTTTTTAAAATGTGCCATGGAGCTGGGCAGATGGCTCAGTGGATGAAGTGCTTGTTGCAGAAATGTGAGGACCAGAGGTCAGGTCCCTGCACTACATCCAGGTCAGGCAAGGATGGAAGCTGCCTAGAGTCCCAGCACTCAGGAGACAGGCAGGGCGAGCTGGCTACCTAGACGGTGCAGCATGGGCGAACTCCAAGTTCAGAGAGGAGAAAGATAATTTGGAGAGTGATCAAAAAAGTCAACTGACATCAACTTTGGACTTCCACAAATGGTCAAACATAGGTGCATGTGCATACACACAGACAAACACATGAAAACACATATACACATATACAGAGGATGTTCTAAGGCAAAATATGGACCTCCAAGTACAAATGCAACTAAAACACCACTCCAAGCACAGGTGTATTTGTTGCATCTATTTGGCCTTGAGGTCTCCAGATGGGAAGGATCCCAGGGACGGCATGAGGCGAAGGGACCAGCTTCTCTGCCTGCAGTGTAGCTCCAACCCCAGGGCACCGCGGGGAATGAGGACAGACGGGGATTGTAATGCCTGTGCTGCTGTGAAGCCAGCAGCAGCATTCGTTTTCCTGATGACATTGGAGCAGTTCTCAGAACTCAGATAGACGGGAGAGGCCAAGTGTGGCTGAAAACGAATCAAATCAGGTGATGGATAGGCTAATTTTGTTTTTATGCAAACATTTGTCCGAATTGAAGAACTAGAGTGTTGGCATGCATATGCATTAAAAGAATAGAAGCTAGATTGTGTTCCAAAGGGATTGCGTTGACTACACAAGCAGCTAATGACATGGTTCCCATCTCTGGGAGAATCCACACTCAGCAGCACAGTGACCTGGCAGTTTCAGACCTTCACACTGGGAAGCAGCTTCTCTGCTGAACTCATGACCGGGCGCAGCAGCAAAACCTCTCCTTGGTTAATTCTTTCTCCCGTTGACATCTGTTGACTCTTGTTTGCTCACCAGCTGGTGTCACAGGTACTTCTCACATTGGAGGTTAAACAGCCTCAAATTCCAAGGAACTCAAATGTCAAGAATCATTGTTTTGTCTCTCTCAACTCAGAGCCCTGGCACCTGATTCATAGTGGTGAGGACGTCTCTATTTGCTTCTCAGACCCAGCCAAATGGATTTATTTCTGAGAAAGTTTAGATGGGGGCCTGGTGAGATAACTCAGCAAGCAAGGGCAGTTGCTGCCAAGCCTGAAGACCTGGGTTCAATCCCTGGAACCCCATGGTGGAAGGAGAGAACTGACTCCTGAAAGCAGTCCTCTGACATCCACATGCCCTCCTTGACATGCATGTATGCATGCATGCATGTGCACACACACACACGTGCACACACACACGCATACACACATACACACATATACACACATACATACACACATACACACACACATGCACAGACATACACACATACACACACATATACACACATACACACACACAATTTTTAAAAGAAAGGCTAGAGAAAACTAAAGGTAACCATGCCTTTGGCCACCAGTCAGCCCAGCCCTTTAATCTTTTGTATGTATTTAGCTGACACTGAAGCTGTGTCCTGCAGACATCATGGAAATTTGCCCTGTTTTTATAAGGATCAATCATTTATCTTTCTAATATTTTATTTATTATTTTTATTTTTGTGGATGTAAATGTTTCGTCTGCCCATATGCAAGTGCACCTGTATCATGCAATAACCAAGAAGATCAGAAGAAGGCATCAGGTCCCCCTGGAACTGGAATTATGGGCAATTGTTAGCTGCCATGTGGATGCTGGGAACCAAACCCAGGTCCTCTGTAAGAGCAGATCATGCTCTTAACTGCTGAGCCATCTCTCCACCCCCCACCATTATTTCAGAAGTGTTCACATAGCTATAAAATAATGTGACAACAATTTGACTTTTTTTTTTTAAGACAGGAACTCACGTAGCCCAGGCTGACTTCAAAGTCTCTGTGTACTCTAGGGAGATCTTAACCTCCTTATCATCCTGCCTCTACCTCCCAAGTGCTAGGATTACAAACACCTACTACCACAATGGGCTTACAAATGTTATCTTCTAGAGGGGAGTAACTCAACTACAGAGAGGCTAAGATACTAAGTCAAGGTTTCCAGTGAACAGGTGGTAACATTTTTAAAGAATTCAGACTTCAGATTCCATGGCCCAATGTCACTCCTAAGCACAGGTTAAATCTAAGGTAATGGTTTTCAAACTTTGACATAAAAGTTACCTAGAGGACTTATGAAAACACAGCTTGCTAGGCTCCACTCTTAGTTCCAGATTTAGAATATTAAGGTGGGGTCCAAGAATTTATGTTTCTAGCAAGTTCCTAGAGAAGAGAGATACTGTGGGCTTGGGGTTATTCTTGGAGAACCAGTGATACGGGATGTGTGGTTATGAAAGAGATAGAAATTGCTCAATTGACCTCAAAGACACAGAAGAACCATCTATAATATCAGGGAAACAAGTGTTCTGTTCCAGTTTCCAAATGTGTTCTGGGCTCCATAAGTTAGGTGTATTTGTCTTTGAGACTGCACAGTACAGAGGCAATTCAATGTCAGGGGAATGTTTCCATCCATCCTGGTGAACCTTGTTAAAGGCCAGTGTAGTGTCAAAAATAAATGGATTCCCCAGGCAGCACAGAAGCCCACAGAAAGAGACTTGCCCAGCAATGGGAGATGGCACAGGGCAGCAGGCAGGAACACAAGGGCACTGCTGGGAGCTTTGATTTGGCATCAGTCTGACTTTGGCTGGCATGAGCAGTGGACAACTTTGGAAAATGGCAGCTAGACTGCTGAGCTGTCAGCAGAAACACAGGACCAACCACCAATGCTGGTGCTGTGAGCGGGGATACCACCCATTCATGGCACTATTCAGGGAGGGGTTGTAGGGCACTTCCTGTGGCCAGGCCCTGAACCCTGCAATATGGAGATGCATGAGGGAAGGGGGCATAAAATATGCTCAGAGAGAGAGAAGCTGAGATAGAGGCTGAGAGAGAGAAGAGAGAGGAGAGAGGGAAAGAGAGAAGAGAGAGGAGAGGGAAGAGAAAAAAGTGAGGAGAGAGAGAGAGGAGAGTCTCATGGACTGGTACAGCTGCTTATGAGCTGCACAGTGCACTCTGGGGACAGCCAACTTCTGCCTGGGGAAGCCATTCCTTCATCACTGCCTAGATGTTGGGTACCACAAGCTTCCATCTTCTTTTTTTTTTTTTTTTTTTTTTTTTTTTTTTTTCTTTTGTTATTTTTTGAGACAGGATCTCCCCTTTAAGCCCAGCTGGCCTGGATCTCACTCTTAGACAAGGCTGGCTTTGAACTTTACAAGAGATCTGCCTGCCTTGGCTCCTGAGTGCTAGAATAAAGGTATTGTGTGCCACCACAACCAGCAGCTTCCATCTTCTTACCTTGGGCATTGTTATTAGTCAGGGTTCTCTAAACAGAAACAGAAGCAACAGGATGAATATATATAACTATATTACAATTTATTGATTTTGGCTCAACAGTAGCGCCGAACGGGAGAGGCCGGGAATCAGGGGAATCCAGGGAACTGCTCAGTCTGCAAGGCTGGATGTCTCAGGAGTCCCAGTCTAGTGCTGAAGGCCCGAATGGATTCCAGGAGATCTGCGGTCTCAGTACACGCTGGGATCCGAAAGGTTGATCACAGCAGGCAAGACAAACTCACCAGATGAGAGAGAAGCAAGCCCAGGAGGAAAAAAAGGGACCAGCTCCCGCTGCTGTGGCCTTAAATACTGCCTTACCGGCAGAAGGTAACACCCACATTGGGGTGGGCCATCCGGGTTGAGGTGGTCCAATCAGAAGACCCTTTTCTCTTATTTGTTCCTTAGTCCAGTCAAGTTGACACCCAGGATTAACATCACAAGTCCACCCCTTGTCACTTGAACCCAATAAATAGCCTCTGCTTAACTGTCAATTGCAAACGGCAGGGTCATAATTCCACCTAACATGTTATAAGTATCTCATGTGCAATAGCAAAGCATTATATCTAGAGTAGGTGGTAATGTCCTTGAGAAGAACTTAGTCCTTCAGTATCTAATAACCTAAATATGACAACACTTAACACATAATCTCAGTTGCACATTCGAAGGAACACAGTATTCCACTTAATTATTACTATATAGATATATATATATTATATATATATATAATAAACACGCACATTCTTAACCAAATAGGACGAAGTTAATATCTATTATAATCCACATTTCTGCAACTGGTCCCGTGGCTCAGCTGATATTTATGACTACCTTCTCCTACTACCCATTCTGTATTTCCCCACCATCAGCAAGCACCTCTGCAGGTCTGGCTCTTTCCCTGGAGGAGTGACCCATACCTTCATCCCTTGAGGGTCTGGGCCATTATTGTCCTGTCTGGTTTGGGTTGTTGGAGTTCCCATTGACCTTAATCAAAGGACATGGTAGCACCCAGAAGGTGCCCTACAGCAATCTCTCTGCCTTTCCAGACATAAATTTCTTCCTGCCCCCATTGTGGAGAAAAAAATCCAATTTCTCCCATGGTAGTCTGGATCAATCACTCCTCCTACTACGGTTATTCCTTCCTTAGCCAGTTGGCTTAAGGCAGTAGTAGAAGCCCGAAGTGGCCAGAGGGAAGTCTTAGCTTCCAGTTCAAGGAACTTTGCTGTATCTCCTGGCAAAAGCACTCCCCCCCATTGGAGCCAAAACATCTAGACAGCAGAACGCAAGGTCGTGGGTACAGGAAGCAAAAAAATTTTCCTACTGGGTCACTAGGGGTGATAGTGAGTGGAATCATTCCCACTTCCACCCTTGGTTCCTGGAGCCATGAATTCTGGCTATAGGAAAACAGTACCATATAGTGGATGCTGATTCAAAGCATATACTGCTTGCTGGAGAACCTTGCCCCCAGCCCTCCAGGGTATTGCTACCTAATTGGCGCTTTGTAACTGTGTCTTCAAGAGGCCATTCCATCGTTCTATCAAGCCAGCTGCTTCTGGTGGTGGTGGGGAACATGGTAAGACCGTGGATACCATGACCATGGGCCCACTGTCACACTTCTTTGGCTTGAAGTGAGTTCCTGGTCAGAAAGCAATGCTGTGCGAATACCATGACGTGGATAAGGCATTCCGCAAGTCCCTGGATGGTAGTTTGGCAGAAGCATTACGGCAGGAAAGGCAAATCCATAACCAGAATAAGTAATTATTCTGTAAGGACAAAACTCTGTCCCCTCCCTCAGATGGAAGTGGTCCAATGTAGTCAACTGCCACCAGGTTGCTGGCTGGTCACCCCAGGGAATAGCACATATAGGGGCTCAATGTTGGTCTCCACTTTTGGCAAATCTGGCACTCGGCAAGCAGCTTAGCCAGATCAGCCTTAGTGAGTGGGAGTCCATGCTGTTGAGCCCATGCAAACCTCCATCTCTGCCACCAGACCACTTTGTCATGGGCTCATTGAGCAAAAACAGGATAGCTGGAGGAATAGAGGCTGACTACCCACAGAACGAGTCATCTGATCTACTTGATTATTAAACTCATCCTCTTGCTGAGATCACCTTTTGATGAGCTTTACATGAGACACAATATATCTTCACATCCTTTGACCATTCAGAGAGCTCTATCCACATACTTCTTCCAAATGTCTTTCTCACCAATTTCCAGTCATGCTCCTTCCAAGTCCCTGACCTATCCAGCCAAACCATTGGCTACAGCCCATGAATCAGTAATAATCGAACCTCTGGCCATTTCTCCTTCCAGGCAAAATGCAACAACCATGTGCACTGCCCCGAAGTTCTGCCCACTGTGAAGACTTTCTCNTACTGTAACTACGCTCATCTGGCCTTCTGCGATTCAGTGCTGCCACCTGACTGCCTACCCTGAGGTCCTGTTAGACCTATTATGTGTACATTTAATTTATGCAACGAGCCAACAACTTCTCTAACTGTAAGATTCTGATAAGAAATAGAAGCAAAAACAAAGCTCTTCATATGTTCTGGTGTCTCTCTCAGTTACTTTCCATCTTATAAATTCAGTGAATGGCCTGTCCTCTGGGTCCTCATATTGTGGAGAATGTGGTTTTACACTTCGAATCCACTCGAGCATGCCCATCTGCCGGACCCTCACAATCCCTTCATCAATACTAAGCCAAGGATATCAGGCATCTCTAACTCACTGTTATAGGCCATGTTTTAATAAATATCAGCCAACCATTCAATAAACTTTTACCACCTTTTAACTGCTTGAGCTTCCATGTTAAACCTAGAATCTCTACTCAGGGGCTCATATCGATAAACTCAGTATGATCCAATTTTATATTCCTTCCAACCATTATCCCACACCCTTAAAACTCATTCCCACAACATATTCCTTAGGCTTCTGACGGATTTGAATGACATCATGCAACCTCATTAATTTCTTTGTGGTATATCGCACCTCCTCGAATGGCCACACTTTCTATCTACCTCCTGAGGGGCCTTTGCTTAGATTTCAATCTGGTTATAGGGTCTAGAGGCGCACAATTGCTGGGCCCTGAGGGACATCACGCTCCCCACTGGGAGGGGGGGATTTAATTTTCTCCTCAGGCAAAGGGTGGGGGGGAGGAGGGAAGGTGCAGGGGTTATGTGGATTCTCTGCTGAGGGTGGGGAGATGTAAATCCTCAGATAAAGAAAATCCCTCAGAATCCGAGGTTCAAAATCCTCATCATCATGGTTCTCCCAAACATCTCAATCCCAAGTTTCAGGGTTCCACCCTTTTCCCCAACCAGTCTCTCACTTTAACTGCTGACACCTTCATGGCTAGAATTAAATTTGCTTGTAAACCAGGCAACGGTATAATAAAGGGCTCCAGCTTGATTTTCTGTCTTTAGCTCTTTGGCTGCTGGAGAGAAGATTCTCTTTCAGAGCACACTTGGAAACCTTAAACTGTTGTTTCGAATCGGAAGCTGGTCATTTTTATCACCGCGCTCCTTATTTTTCCTCTATCAGTTTATCCAGACATGATAGGACCAACAAGGCAACATCATTATTTTCCTGATTTTTTCTGCAATTTCTCGAATGGTTTATATATAGAGTCGCTAAATTCCTGCTTCTCACAAAAGGTGAGTCAGGTGAGTCAAAAGGATCTATCATCATAATTACATCAAATAGTATGCACCAAGGGGAAGTTATGCTATCATTCCTCTTCATGCCACCAGGAGAGCCTTCAGTAACTCTAGGCTTCATTGGGTTGGAGAGCTGGCTCCAGAGGCTACCAAGCCCACTAAAGAAATTCATCCTTTCAATTCTGTTTCTCTAGAACCACTTCTGGTACCAAAATCTGTATTAGTCAGGGTTCTCTAAAGAAACAGAAGCAACAGGATGAATATATATAACTATATACAATTTATTGATTTGCTCACGTGACGGAGCTCAACAGTAGCGCCGAACTGGAGAGGCCGGGAATCCAGGGAACCACTCAGTCCGCAAGGCTGGATGTCTCAGGAGTCCCAGTCTAGTGCTGAAGGCCCGAATGGATTTCAGGAGATCTGCCGGTCTCAGTACATGCTGGGATCCGAAAGGTTGATCACAGCAGCAAGACAAACTCACCAGATGAGAGAAGCAAGCCACAGGAGGAAATAAAAGGGACCAGCTCCCGCTGCTGTGGCCTTAAATACTGCCTACCGGCAGAAGGTAACACCCACATTTGGGGTGGGCCATCCGGGTTGAGGTGGTCCAATCAGAAGACCCTTTTCTCTTACTTGTTCCTTAGTCCAGTCAAGTTGACACCCAGGATTAACCATCACAGGCATCTACTGGGGACTTCCAAGTGTTGGCATCCAAGTCACAGGCTCAGACTCTGTGATTCCGCAACCTGGTTTCTGCCAACCCCTGCCTCCCAGGCTAGCATTTCCACATGCTATTTAGACAGAAACCTTTCCAAAGGTTCAGCATTTCCAAAACTAGATTCATTTAAAAACATTTCTAACTGTATAAGCCAATGACTTTATGATCTGAACTCCCTCCTGGGCTGAGTAAAGTACAAAAGGCGACTTTCCTCCTCTCTCCCAGGCATCTTATTTCTGGTCTCACTAGACTCCCTTGTTTCTTTCTTGAACATTTACTCTTACTTTTATTAATGTGTATGTGTGTCTGTCTATTTGGGAGTATGTGCATGCAAACACACATGATCAAGGAGGCCAGAAGAAAACACCAGGTCCTCGGGATCTGGAATTACAGGCCACCTGATGCAGGTGCTGGGAATTGAACTCTGGTCCTCTGCAAAAGCAGTATGTGCTCTTTTAAAAAAATTTATTTTTATTTTTATGTGTATGATTGTATTGCCTGCATGTATGTAAGGGCACCCATGTCACGCAATGCCCACAGAGGTCAGAAGAGAGTGTCAGATCCCCTGGAACTGGAGTTACAGATGGCTATAATCCACCCTGTGGGCACTGGGATTCAACCTTGGGTCCTCTGCAAGAGCAGCCAGTGCTCTTAACCACTGAACCGTCTCTCCAGCCCCAACTCACTTGCTTCTATCTTTAAAACTGTCCCCCGGGTGGCTTTTTCTCTCAGTGGCCACTGCCTTCTCAACACCTTGCTGATACTTGCTTCTTCTGGCAATTCCAGTGTGGGGTAGGGTGGCTACAGACTGGGGAACGGCCCAGGGGGAGCAGATCACGGGGTCTGCCAGAGTTCAGCTGGGTTTTTTAAATTACATTTTACTTATTTTGTGCATGTGCATGTGTGCGTACGTGTGTTTGTGTGTGTGTACCAGCTACAGTGCATGTGTGAGTACATGTTTTTATGTGTGTACTGGCTACAGTGTGTGTGGAGAGGTCAGGGACAGATTTTGGTGTCTGTTCTCCCCTTACTTCGTGTAGGCCCCATTGTGCATGTGCCTGTGTGCGTACGTGTGTGTACATGTGTGTACCAGCTACAGTGCGTGTGCAGAGGTCGGGGGCAGACTTTGGTGTCTGTTCTCCCCGCACACCTGTGGGCCCCATGGAGTCACCTCGCCTGCCCTTCAGGTGGTTTTTGAAGGACCACAGCAAATAAACAAGGACGGGGCACAGGCGCGTCGTGATTGTGTCTGAATATCAAGCCAAGGACACTGGACTTTATTTGGCTGACCACAAGGAGTGAGAGAGAGAGCCTTTGTAAAGAGGTGTGATGTAATCAGAGGTATGCATTAAGAAGATTAATTTGGCAATAGCTTATAGAAAAGATTATATGGAAAATAGATTAGCAGTAAGGAGATCAGCCGGGACAGAATTTCTGAAAGGCTATGTGATTAGTAGCAAAGGCTTGAGCTCAACTGGCAGCTATGGAACCAGAACATAAGCAATGGGAGAGGTGTTTGCGCCGTGAAAACCATTTTAGTTTTTTAGATAGTGTGTGTGTGTGTGTGTGTGTGTGAGTGTGTGTGTGTGTGAGTGTGAGTGTGTGTGTGTGAGTGTGTGTGTGAGTGTGTGTGTGTGTGTGTGAGTGTATGTGTGTGTGAGTGTGTGTGTGTATGTGTGTGTGAGTGTGTGTGCGAGTGTGTGTGTGTGAGTGTGTGTGAGTGTGTGTGAGTGTGTGTGCGTGTGAGTGTGTGAGTGTATGTGTGAGTGTGTGTGTGTGAGTGTGAGTGTGTGTGTGTGTGTGAGTGTGTGTGTGAGTGTGTGTGTGAGTGTGTGTATGTGTGTGTGAGTGTGTGTATGTGTGTGAGTGTGTGTGTGTGTGTGCGAGTGTGTGTGTGTGTGAGAGTGTGTGTGAGTGTGTGTGCGAGTGTGTGTGCGAGTGTGTGTGTGAGTGTGAGTGCATGTGTGTGTGAGTGTGTGTGTGAGTGTGTGTGTGTGTGAGTGTGTGTGTGTGTGAGTGTGTGTGTGTGTGTGTGTGTGTGTGTGTGTGACTGTGTGTCCCAAGCTGGTCTAGAACTTACTACATAGCACAGGCTGACCTCGAACTCCATCCACCTCCCGAGTGCTGGGATCATGGCATACACTATCACACCTAACTTGCTGCTTTTTAAAAGACTGGTGCTGGAATTCGGGAAACTTCACGCCTAATTCCTGAAGGTCCGGTTCTGACTATCCAGGAGAGAGCAATTCCATCAGGAGAGAGAGCATGGGGCAAGGGAAGAAGTTTGTGCAGTGGGAACTGCTGAGCTCCAACGTAGATGTGTTGAGCTTGGGGTGCTACCCCTGACAACAATACAGGGTGAAACAGGCCAGGAAGGACACAGGGGCAACACACACACACACACACACACACACACACACACACATAGCAGAAGCAATGACAGCAGCTCAGCGGATAAACCATCAGGATGGGAAATTAACAGAGTACTTTGGAGTTGGTGATGGTAAGAATAACAACACTCTTGAAATTTAAAAAAAAAAGAATCCTGAAGAAGGGACAGGGAAAGAGGGTAGCTGTGAGCACAAGAGAAGAGCCAAGGCGGGCAGCCTCTGAGGGAGGTGGGGTGGCAGAAAAAAACAGAAAGATGGAGAGGGACACGTCACCTTGGGACGGTACTGGTTACAGTTTTAGATACAGAGGAAGGTGAGATGTGAGGAGAAAGGGAGTAAAGACTCAACAAACAGTGAATAAGGGGCAATCTACCAGTGTGGATGAGAGGGGGAATATTAGCTGTTCTCCTTGCTGTGACAAAATACCTGACAAAGCATCTTAAGGTAGGAAGGGTTTGTTTTGGCTCACAGCTTGAGGGTGCAGTCCGTCAGGACAGGCAGTTCATGCCGGTGGGAACATCCAGTCCGGAAGCAGAGAGAGGTGAGTGCTGGTGCTCAGCTTGTGTTCCCCTTCAGTCCAGGACAGGAGTCCACAGGAGGTAGGCACCCATCCACAGTGAGTCCTCCCTCCCTCATTAACCCTTTCTGGGAACACCCTTACAGACACACCCAGGGGTATGTTTCCATGGTGATTCTAAATCCAGCCAGTGTTGACAATGAAGATTGACCATCAGAGAGGGTGACAGGGAAGAGATAAGGAACTGTCTTCTACGGGGAAAACAATGGCTGAAGGAAAAATGTTAAGGAAGAGTTCACAAAAGAAATGAAGTTTACATAGTTAAGGGCACTTGCTATTCTTCCAGGTGATACAAATTTGGTTCCCAGTACCCATGTCAGGTAGGTCACAACCACCTTAACTCCAGCTCCAGGGGATCCCATACCCTCTTCTACCTCTGCAAACACCTGTACACATGTGGCACACATTTACACAGATACACAGACAACAAAGTCAATGTAGTAAGCATACAGATACCTGAAATGCAGAGTAGCACCGAAGGTACACAATAAACAATGCATTGTGTTAGGTCAGGATCGAGATCATTTTGTTACTTCTCCCTTAAGCAGGCTTAGCACATTGCCTCTTTCCACCCAGAGTCAGATGGTGGTAAGAAAACCCAGGATAGAGAAATGACAGAGGATGACAAGTGTGCCAAGCAAGAGAAACGGTAAGTAGCTGACTGTGGGGCACGGGCTGGAAGTGACTCCAACCAGGAGTGAAGAAGCTCTGACGAGGCAACAGCACCACTGGAGAGAGCGCGCCATGCTGGAGAGATCAGGTTCCAATGAGGAGGGAGAAGAGGGCGAGTTCAGCACACCCATTGAGGGTGAAAGGGAATTTATGAACAGTGACATCAAAGTGTCTGGAATTTGGCAACAGGATTGGGGAGGGAGGTGATTAACTAGTAATGAGCACAAGAGAACAGAACAGAGGAGAGGGAGAAGGACATCTGCAGGGACGCAGGGAACCCATGGGACTGGCATATCGACACCTACAGGACATGTTCTAGGTGCCCTCTGTTGCTGTGATGAAAACACTGACCAAAAACAAAATGGGGAGGGAAGGGTTTATTGGCTTACAGCACAGTCCATCATCAAGGTAGAAGCTCAGGGCATGAGGCTGAGCACAGACCATGGGGAACTCTGCTTACTCACTCCCCAGCTTGTTCTTAGCCTGCTTTCTTATAGAACTCAGGACCATCTGTCCAAGGGTGTCACTGCTCACTGTGGGCTGGGCCCTCCCACATCACTCAACCATCAAGAAAATACCTGATAGACATGGCTACAGGTCAGTCCAATGAGACAATCCCTCAGTTGAGGTTCTCTCTAACCAGGTGTGTCAAGTTGACAACTAATGCTATCCAGAACAGGTCACTTTTCAGGTGGTGGTGTCCAGTACCTGGAAACATTGGACATTCTTCCATATAATTGATGAATCAGGTCTATTTAAAAATCCCTCCCATTCTATGGTCCATTTCTCCAAGGCCACTTCTTCTAGGACACTAAAGGCCTTTTTTGAGGAGGGCGTGTGGTTGGTTGTTACAGGAACATCTAGCTAAAGTTAAACTTGGATTGCCTCATCATCCTTTGCCTTTAAATATTGAATTGCCACACTTTTCATGAATGAAATCCTCAGCTTACTTGGTTTATGTCTTTCTCTGTCAGAGAGACATTCTAATCCTCAGGCTCTAAACTGAAGAACCATTTTGCCACCTCTGTCCTCACGGCCCTGTCCCTCTGGCATGAGCTCTTGGGTGACAGTCTGTTGGAGTCTTCCTTTCCTTTCATAATCAGTTCTCCAGCAGCCCAGCTACTACTGTCGACCTTGTGTGACTGGCGTTTGCCCAGCTCACCTGCTGCCTAGAGTGTCAGCCTGGTAGATTTACCAATTCACTTAGGTTGACCAATGTCCAAAGGCCACTGTGTAGGCTTAGACCCGTGGTTTCATCAGAAACCTCACAGCTGAACTTGCAGTAACAATCTCATGAACGCTAATGCACTCATGAGAATTTTAGGAAGGTACGACTCCCCAGAACTCCCCTAACCACACAAGTCGGGGGGGGGGGGGTTTCAGGCAGTGACTTCTCTTTCTGCCATACTTTGGTTGAAGTCCTCCTTGAACTTCTCCCTCCTCCACAGAAGGTCCTGATCATGAGACTAAGTCTTCACTTCAAACAGCTAATGCTTCAGCATCCTTTCAATGTCTTCCACTGATAAGCAGGTCCAAGGCGGACTCTTTTCTGGGGTTCTTAACCTTATTTGCACAAAATTATAGAGGATGACAAAGGAACTTAATCACATTTAAGTGATGTGAACATTTTTCAAATTGTGGTATAGTAATATGAATGTGTCTTTTGGGGGGATTGGGTGGGACTGTGCATGTATGTAGTATATATGTCTGTACATGTTCATATGTATGTACATGTGTACACATGGTAGGAAGCCCAGACATGGAGTGTACATGTGTACACATATGGAGGCCAGAGGTCAGCATCAGGCTTCTTCTTCTATAACTTGAAACCATTTTTTGAGTCAGGATCTCTACTACCCTGGAGCATGCTGCTTAGCTAGACGGGAGGCTGCCCAAGCTCCTGGATCCTCCTGTCTCTTCTCCAAAGCAGTAGATTTAAAAATGTGTGGTTTCCCTCAGCTTTTTTTACCTGACTACTGAGGAATCCACACTCAGATCCCCTTGCTTGCATAGCAAGCACTTAGTCAACTGCACTCTCTTCCCAGTCTCACAAATGGATCTTTGTTCATTACAAAACTTAGCACACGGGGCTAGAGAGATGGACTTGGTGGTTAAGAGCACTGACTGCTCTTAATTGAGAGCAGTTAAGCCCGTCTCTCCAGCCTCTATTTGTTTTATTTCTAAGGTCAAAAGTTAGTAACAGTGGCCAAAACCATATCCTAAACAATGGATGTTGGGCTTCGGCCCAGCTAATTCTAAGGATGATGTGAGTACAGGTGCGAGATCAATCAGATCTCTAACTCTCATCGGTACTATTGACCCAAGCTGGGAGCAGTCTCCTTGGAAACTGGAAAAAGCTAGGAAGCATCCAAGGACATATTTGGATTGGGAGACCACTGGCCCTCACCACCTCTTCACCAGGCCATCAGTGCTTCCACTTACCCTGTGGCCAGACAGGTCTATGCGCTACGCAACCTCAAGACCATTGTGCTACTCTAGCTGCCCCAGAACCTTAAGGGATGACAAGGAAAATCTGACCACTTGACCAAAGAGCCTCAAACCTCTTCTGTCCACATAGAAGATGTAGATCATCTTTAGGGGATTCTAGAAGCCAGAATTCTCACATCTGTTGCTTATGAATGGATAAAATCCTTGCCATACACATGCTCACTGATACTGATGCCAACCTGCACTAACGCATGATGTCTTGACTGTGAGTCACCTGAGCTGCAGACGAGGAAAATTAAAATACCCCAGAGAGAGACAGAGCAGGCTCTCCAGCCAGCAATGCAGCTGAAGTCCCTGCTCCTGACGATGTGACTCCCAAACACAGCATATGGCGGCACACTCAATGCAAGTTGGGGACATTACTACAGATGGTGTTTTGGATTACTGCTCCCAGCTAGGACCCCCTCTACAGTTCAACCGTGAGACTAAAACCACATTTAATAAAAAATAGAGGGGTGAGTGCCCACATCCTAGATAAGTTTTGTCTTCACTTGGACGGTTAGGACAGGAAGGGGAAACAAGGGACAAGGCTGCCTCATTATTTACTTCCTAGGAGGAGGGGGACACGGGGAAGGCAGGCACAAGCATGCCCAGGCCAAAAGGAGGAAACGTATACAGACTCTCCACCCAGAAAATATTCTCATAAAACATGCAAACCCCCTTTGCTCCAAATCCTTGATTATCAGGCAACCATCTGACTATTAATTAAATCAGCATTACGGTTTTAACATGAGACTGTCATGATTTGCTTACCATTAATCAGAACTCCAGGACTTATCCACCTCAAGGGGAGCTGACAAAATTGAATTCTTTGACGTGCAAAGATGCAGGTTCCCAAAGAGTATTGTTTCTTCCTTATAACCCCCCCCCCCGTCCCAGCCATGAGTTGCAGCCCAAGCACTTGGCCCTCTAATTCCTTTCTTGATAATCAGCTTACTTGTGATAATAGCAAACATTCCAGGGTCTACAGTCAACTAGCCAGGTATTTCCTATGGACCCTCAGAAAACAAAAGAAGAAATTGTTTATCTAGGTTAGGAAAAAAACATAATAAATAAGCCTTACATTATTAAGAGAGAAGGCAAAAAAAAAAAAACTTAAACTAAGAGCCAGCATGAGTTGTTCATTAACTGCCACACACTCGATAGTGGGAGGGGGAGTTGTCACTGAGTTAGTCTTCTTTCACCTCAGTTAAACCTCTAGGTTACAGCCACACAGCCAGAATGTAAAGAAAAGCAGACCAAGCCAAGACAGCACGGTATAGCTTTAGCCTCTCGCCGAGGGTCTTTGGTTTTCCAGACATTGGTCTGGATTTTAGTGGCTGTCAGTAGTGCCTCAGAACAGGCTCAGGACTCTGGGAAGGTGGTGACCTTTGACGTGAATTCATCCTCTTGGTGGATCTAAGTAACCACCCTGTAGGAAGAGCTTTGACAAACCCAAGTTAACATGGGAAAAGCTCACCATCTTGTCTCTGAAAAACTATATTTATTTGCATGCCCCTTTGTTTCATAAATCTTGCTTTGAATAATGAATGCATGCCTACTTTCCTGGCACATTTTCCTTCAGGCCTGCTCTTCGATCACCTGAAACACTGCTCACCTTTGACTCTGTCTGCAGACTTTCTACCTCCTAATCTGCAGACCTCTGCACAAATCTTCTTCCCTAATAACTCCATCTCTCTAAGACTTATCTATAGTTTTCTGATCTCATTTGAGATTCTCCCTGTACTCTGAACTGCCTCCCTTTCTCTTGACCTCTTCCTCTGGTTCAAATTCTATTCTTTAAGATGGCTTTCAAATCAACATCAGTTCAGAAAGCAAGCAAATCAAAGTGTCCAAGGGTGAGTGTTATGGATGCTGTTTTAGTACACTGACTTACAGAATCAATTATCAAATGCCTGGAGGGTAAGGTGGTCGGTAGCAACTAGCAAGATGTGATAGATCAGAGAGACACTTGAGTTCCTACATTTAAATTCAAATTGATAAATGAGCAAAGACCACCCCAATGGGCACTCTGTGATTGTTAGGACATTGTGACCCAGAGGGCAAAGGGGATAGTGTTGTGATGCAGGGCGGGTGGGTCACAGCAGCTCCAGTTTTAAATGCACTCGGGATGCAGCATTTTCTGCCTAGCACCTTGGTCAAGGAAGGCCACCCCCTCAAGTCCACATTTTCAGGACTGACGTGACCATATCTGGAGAGTGTATCTTGTCTGCTACATCACATTTGAAGAGAAACATTGACCAGTGGGGGAAGCCAGAGGACAAAGTCCTGTGAGGAGAGGATTCCAGGTGCTATATCTGAAGATGAATCACTCAAAGAGGGCATGTTTATCTGGGGTGAAAAAGGCTGTGGTTCACTTCTCAAATGGCCATCAGAAGACCAGTAATCACAAATTTAGAAGAGACTGGGCGAAGACTTGGATGAGAATAGGATGTGCATCTTGGAAAAAAAAAAAAAAAAGCTTGAAGTATAGCAGTACTGCTAGAAATGCCATGGAGCTCAAGCTAGAGGGAACCTAGGGATGGAAGTGTCCCACCGTAGGATCCATGATTACTGTCTAAATATCACTGGTGCCTATGGGCAGGTGGCACCAAGATTTGTTGGTTTATAAGATCCCTGGAAGGTGAGTCTTGGTTTCAACAGAGTGTGGGGTTAACATGCATGGATAGCGGGTTTATCTGGGTTGTGAAAGAAATTCCAAATGTTTAGGATTTCTAAATGGAGAATAGGCCTCCACCAAGTTCTGAATAATGGGAAATAATCAAGATAATATTAAGTGTAATACCACAGACAGTAGAAAAAACTTTCTCCCTAGGCTCACATGTTGAATCAAATCATATTACAGTTGTGCTTTCCAGGTTGCAAAATTCATCTCCATCACCTCATACTGAAAGTTCTTGGAATAGCCCTTTGATGTAGAAGATACAAGCAAGCTGATTACCTGAGCTATTACATAACACACAGAAAAAGCACAGGCTGAGCAGCAGGCCCAGGACCAGACAAGCCATGCCTCTCACTTCATTCACAGCTGCCTTGACTGCTGCTCACAGTCGAACTCTGCCCATCCACCTGTTCTCTCGGACCCCTCACTGGCCTTCCCCTCCTCAGCCCACTTCCCTAGAGCCTCCTGCACATTTCCACATTCCTGTCCCCTTCCTGTCTCTCTGGAAACACAGCCTTCACAATTTCTTTCTCTGCCTCACTCTTGTTTTAAATGTAGACCAGGTTGACCTCAAACTCACAGTGATCCACCTGCCTCTGCCTCTGCCTCTGGGGTACTGGGATCAAAGACATGTACTGCCACATCCAGCTTTCTTCACCATCTCTTGCTGAATCTCTCCCAACCCGACTCTGTGAACCTTGGGAATGGGAATGTCTCCCCAACTCTTAAGTGCTCCAACCTGGATTTGCCCTTGACATGTATCCAAACCACACATCTCAGCATCTTATGAATTTGTCCCTGCAAGGCTAAACACCTGTCTTAATTTACACACATACACACACACACACACACACACACACATACACACACACACACCAGTTGGTACTTGATCAGTGAATCATCTGATTATTATAATCTCTAGTATTTCAGCACAATCAGGATAGGAGATGTTGTCAGACATGGGTTCTAGTTCCTCCAGCTAGCTGAACTTCCTTCCACAAAAGATTATGCACTTCAGCCACCCCAATGCCAATTTGAAATATGCCATTATTCTCAGTTTTACTACAAGAGGCTCTTTAAAATGTTAATGTTCGGGCTGGAGAGATGGCCTAGCAGTTAAGAGCACCAACTGCTCTTACAGAGGACCCGGGTTCGATCCCCAGCACCCACATGGCAGCCGAGAACTGTCTGAAACTCCAATTCTAGGAGAACTCCAGTTCCAGGGGAATCAGACACCCTATTCTGACCTCCGTGGCATTGCATGACACGGGTGCACAAACCTGCATGCATACAGTACATTCATACACATACAGAAATAAATAAAATTTAAAAAATAAAATAAAATGTCAAAGTTCCTCCTTGCTGGCTCATGGATCTATCTATCGTCTATATAACTATCATCTATCTATCTATGTATATGTCTGTGTGTCTGTCTGCCTGTCTGTCTATCTACCTACCTATATAGAGAGCAATGACATTCTCTATCACACTATATTTAAACCTGGCCAGCCAGATGTCAGTCAGTATGAAATAAATAATTACAACTTACATCCACCCTCTAAAAATGTATGGAAACTGAGCCAGCTGCACAGAATTCAATGGGAGGAGAAATGCCAAGAATGCACTGCCTTCGGCCAGAACCCGTAGGCTGTTTTTGTTTGGTTCAAACTGTTTTGTTGTGTGGATCTAGCTGGTCAAATGACCAGTTAAGAATATTTCATAGAGCGAATGTTCCAGTGCTCTAATCTGTCCAGACAAGGTTCATATTTGTGTAGGTTACTTATTCTCTCATTGTTGACTAAGTCAATAATCAGAATCAGCAGGTTTGGAGTCAGATTGGCAGGGATCAGTGGCTTGGCTTGGGAGAAGAGGGTATAAAAGCCCTTCGGCCTGGGACCAGCCATCACAAAGGTCCGCCAAGTCCTCCAGGATGGCTTCCCACCGCCTCTTCCTCCTTTGCCTCGCTGGACTGGTATTTGCATGTGAGGCTGACCCTACGGTGAGTCCTTTCCAGACACTGACAATGGACATTAGATGAAGGGGAAGAGGCATCTTACAGGTTTAGAACTAGCTGGGGTCATGAGGGCAAGGAGGCCTATTTTATGTTTCATAGCCTGGATTCAAACTTCAAAAACAAGAACCTATTGAGCTGGGGTATAGGCCCGGGTTCTTCCTCCTGTTCCTTTGACACATTGAATTTGTAATGATTAGCACCTGAATAGTCTTAGGGAATAAACATAGAAACAAAGATGCGAACGTGCTGGGGTGTATGTTTGTGTGGATCTATGCCTAGTGGGTGGAAGGCAGTGTTCAAGCTCCAGCAGTTGAAAGAAAAAAAATCAATAAAGCTGTTCACATTGAATTCTCATGAATATATTTAGTATATTTAGTAGATACATTGTATATGACTATATTTGGGTTTTAGCTAATTAAAATAATTTTATTGATTATTTTGCCATTCTATTCCAATAGCTGATTGAATCCTTTAGAAGAATTAACTGGTACAGTGGGTCAATATGTAGTTGACTATTACTATAGAATAACTAGAGGGAGTTACCACAGCAACAGCCTGTTAAAATTATCTCAAGAAAATAACAACTCAGTCTTTCTGCTCCGTGCATCTTTTCAGTGATTTCACTCAAATATAGAGGCTGAATAAACCATAGATCCTCAGGGGACCTACTTTCCCTTTGAAAATTCATTACACATGTCCCTGGTCGACAGCAGTATGTCTGGAGGCAAAAACAGTTCTTGTTTTGGAAACAATTATGTCCATGGTATTCTGAATAGGGAAGGAAGCACGTTAGTTGTTAACACTTATATTACGGCCAATGGGATCTGTATGTTCTTCAGGATTTGTTCAAAATTTTAAGACCAGAAGGAATAAGCTGGTTCACTCTGATCAGTTTCTCTGACATCTCACTTGTCTTCTCTACACCCAGGGTGCTGGAGAACCCAAATGTCCTCTGATGGTCAAAGTCCTTGATGCTGTCCGAGGCAGTCCTGCTGTCGACGTGGCAGTGCAAGTGTTCAAAAAGGCTGCTGATGGGACCTGGGAGCCCTTCGCCTCTGGGTAAGCTTCTGCGGGCCCAGCCACAAGATGGTTACATTTTCCCATTTACCTTCTGCTCGTTAGAGAAAGGCACACAACCTGCTCCCTAGAGAATCTGTGCGGAGGTTTAAAATGCCGGGCGTGGTGGCGCACGCCTTTAATCCTAGCACTTGGGAGGCAGAGGCAGGAGGATCTTTGTGAGTTCAAGGCCAGCCTGGTCTACAGAGTGAGTTCCAGGACAGCTGGGGCTACAGGGAGACCCTGTCTTGAAAAGACCAAAAATAAATAAATAAATAAATAAATAAATAAATAAATAAATAAATAAAATGTGGGCAGCAATGCTAGCTGGGCGTGGTGGTGCACGCCTTTAATCCTAGCACTTGGGAGGCAGAGGCAGGTGGATCTTTGTGAGTTCAAGGCCAGCCTGGTCTACAGAGTGAGTTCCAGGACAGCTGGGGCTACAGGGAGATCCTTTCTCGAAAAGACCAAAAAAAAAAAAAAAAGAAAAATGTGGGCAGCAGCAAGAACCATGCTTTCTTGCTTTGCCTAGCTGAGAGGGCCCAAGAACCAGAGTACGGTGTAGGGCTGGTGGTAGAAGAAAGAAAAGAAAGCCGTGGCTCCTCCATGTTGGGAGTTTGCAGCACTTTCATGTCACAGCCCACTTGAAGGGGATGAAGATTATAAGCTTCAGAGACTGGAGATGGCTCCGTTGGGAAACTGTGTGTCCCCTAAACATGAGGACTTGTGTTTGAATCCCCAGAATGCATGTAAAAAGCCAGGCATGGCAGTACATACCTGTAACCTCAGCCTAGGGGAAGGAGGTGGGAGACAGGAGGACCCCTGAAGTGCCTTGGCCAGCCAGCCTAGCTGAATAGAAGAACTTCAGGTTCAGTGAGAGACTCAGTACAAATTATAAAGTGGCTGGGCTTGATGATGCACTTCTTTAATCCCAGGACTTGGGAGGCAGAGGCAGGCAGATCTCTGAGTTTGAGGCCAGTGTCCTGGTCTACATAGAAAATTCCAAGCCAGCTGGGGCCACAGGGAGACCCTATCTCAAAAACAAACAAACAAATGATAAATAAATAAATAAATAAATAAATAAATAAATAAATAAATAGCAAGATCAAGGAAGATACAGGACTTCGACCTTGTGCTTCTCCATGCACATATGCATACACTATATACATACACACCACCACACACACACACACACACACAGATGCGCACAAAGCCACAAAGCAAAAAATCTGTACACTCCATGCCGACAGAAAAAGGCACATAGACTTCATGCATATAATACCATGCATATAATTTCAGAAGTTTTACAGTTTCCCTGTGGGTGATATTTAAGGTTTGAGTCCTTGTTTTAAAAGTTTAGGAAGGATGTGTACATGTGTATGGATTTATAAATGAAAGGAAAAGAATTGACAAGGTGCCCGCCTGGAGCTTTAGCCCAGAATCAGAGGTTTTTTTCTGACAAATGCTCAGAAGACCTGTTCTATGCAAGCCAGCCGCTGTCATGCTTATAAGGAACACGTGGAATGACACATACATGGCCAAACCCTGCTTCAGATTAACTTCACAATCACCCGCCAGCCCTCACCCACAGGTTCTCACCCACCACCCGTGCGAAAATGACTTTTCATTGGCATTGTCCATTTTACAGTTTTTGTTGTTATTTAACTGCTACTGGCAGGAATTTCAAAGACACAAAGTAGTAAAACATAAGTGAGCTGGCCAAAAGGAGGAGGAGCTGATGCCCCAGCTCTGAGCAGGAGCGAACAGCCCAGCCTTGCTCTCTGCGGGGTGAAGAATTTCTGCCAGGTTTCAATTGAATCCTGAGACCCTCATAAGACTCTTCACCCATCATTGGGAAGATAATTTTCTTTGGTGTGGTTTAGAATTGAGCTTTTACTTGTTAATCGATTTGTGCTTATATAAACGCCAGGCACAACATGCCAAGTGGTTAAGGGATCTTCTAAGTGTGAATAGACGCCAAAAGTTTTCAGACCTTCTTGTGAATTTTTTTCTTCTACCAAGACAGGGATTGCATGGTCAAAGTCACTAAAGACAACTTCTGGTTTTTTTTTCTTATTTTATTTATTTTATTATGCGTATGGATGTACTGTCTGTATGTAGGTCTGTGCACCCAGGTCATGCAATGCTGCGGAGGTCAGAAGAGGGTGTCGGATTCCTCTGGAGCTGGAGTTAAAGACGGTTCTCAGCCTCCATGTGCGTGCTGGGGATCGAACCGGGGTCCTGTGCAAGAGCAGTTGGTGCTCTTAACCGCTAGGCCATCTCTCCAGCCTGACAACTTCCATTTTTAATGTGTTGTCATCAAATGGGGAATGATTTCTAACATTTCACCTAATGAGCCTGTGCCTACGTGGAAATGGAAATTACCTGGTAGTTGTCATTGACAAAAAATTACCAAAGAGATTAAATATTTTGGGGGGGTCAGTTGTGAGTTCTTCTTTATACATTGGGTTTTCTGCTTGTGTAATGGTGTACTGGACTGTCATTCTTCTGTCACAGAGACTACAGAGTTAGAGCAGCTTATGACACTTTCAGGGACAGTCATGAATTTCATCCAGTCTCTCTCTGTCTCTCTCTATCTCTGTCTCTGTCTCTTTCTCTCTCTCTCTCTCTCTTTCTCTGACAGGCTCTCACTATGTAATACAAACTGGTCTGAAACTCACTATGCAGACCTAGTTGGTCTCAAATTTGCAGCCATCTTCCTGCCTCTGCCTCTCAAATACTCAGATTACACAGGTGTGCACCACCAGACTAAGTTTAAGACTTTTTAAAGTAAACACTCACTTTACCTGCACTTGTTCTCATAAATGCAAATGAGCTTAGGAGAAGTTTCCATGAACTTCTTGCCATTTAAAACCCATGAGTTTTCCCCTCCAGACTCATTGATAAAACATAATATAAAACACCTACACATAGATATACATATATACAATCACAAATCAAATACATACACACATATATTTGTATTTTTTATTTTTTTTTTTTTGGTCTTTTTGAGACAGGGTCTCCCTGTAGCCCCAGCTGTCCTGGAGCTCGCTCCATAGACCAGGCTAGCCTTGAACTCACAAAGATCCACCTGCCTCTGCCTCCCTGGTGCTAGGATTAAAGGCGTGCGCCACCACGCCCGGCCCACACACATATATTTGTGTAAGTGGTGTCATTTGCCACAGCACCGAGACCCTATTTTCTAATAAGTTTATGTGGACTTTTGTGCCTTGCAGGAAAACTGCCGAAACGGGAGAGCTGCACGGACTCACAACACATGACAAGTTTGTAGAAGGTGTGTACAGAGTGGAGCTGGACACCAAGACTTACTGGAAGACACTAGGCATTTCCCCATTCCATGAATATGCAGAGGTGAGTGGATAGACTGGGTGGCTCTGTCTTCATTTCGGGAAATGCAGTGTGCTCTTAACGGACCATAATAAGAGCACGGGGCCAGCACAAGGACACGGCCTCCCCTGCCTGTTCTGTGACCAGAAGTCCATAGCGCTTGAGAAGCAAGCCTTCTTTTCTGAGTTTGGTGAGAATTCATTTAGAGACACAACCTGGCCCTGCATGACACTTTTCATGGTCTGTTCTCTGGATCCTGTGTAAATGTTTGTTTCTCTGTTAAGGAAATATTGATGTCTGCTTTTGAGGCAGCCTCCCATACCATGTGGGTATTATGTTGCCAAAGAGAAGGTCCCAACGTTACTTCTCTAAAACCCCCCAATTTTTTTATTCTAAAGCACATCTGGCTCCTCAGAAGTTTGGGTGAGCAATTCTTGGCAACACATTACATTCAAAATCATAATAGCAGCATTATAGACCAATTACCAAGTACACCTCACATGTTATATGCCGTGGCAAAATTCTTCTGTATTTAAACTGACCCATCCTTATGACCCACATATGAAGATTAGTCCTGTTCTTTTTTTTTTTTTTTTTTGCAAAAGCAAGAGGTTTATTATTACTCCGGTGCACCAGGGTTTGCCTGTACAACGGGGAGAGGCAAGCCCTGAGCAATCTCTGCATACAGGTTTTATACACTTAGAGCAGGGCAGGAATCGAACCCCGGTCTCCTGTGTGACAGGCAGGAATACACAGCATGCTTGGGTCTGCAGGTGGCTTGGGGCCAGGGCCCTCAGGGTGGCTCTTTCTGGAATTATCCTGTTATCTGCTGACCTAGGGAGGGGTTGCTATTTGCTAACCTAGGAAGGGAAAATGCTCTGACCCAGGGTCTAGGGGAATCTTGGTGGGATTTGGGTAACTTCTAGCCTAATTGGATAATAGCAGAGTTACAGCTCATGATTAGGTCAGCCCACCTGCCCCCACATACCAAAGGTTATCTTTAGACAGTCTTGGGACAGGCACAGAACCAGGTTTAGAGGAATTTTTCTTTATCGGTTCATACCTGTTTCCCAAGCCTGGGATGTATCTGGTGGACTTCAGCCTGGGGGAAAGTGAATGCTTAACCTTTGTCCAGAGTAGAAGTCTGGAATTAACTCTTATCTCCTCATTCCCCCATTTTCTCTTGTTACTTGAGAGGCCAATCTTGGCCTCTCTTTGCCTAGCTTAGACAGAAGTATTCTGGTCTACATTATCATACTGTATCATACTGGCTGCTTAGGTGGTGTGGCTCAAGTTGGGTATAATGTGTCCTTAAGGTCATTACCTGAATTGCCCCCAATCTTTCTCTCATAAAGGTGACTAACCTGTTCAGTATACATAGTCCCAGGGTTAGTAATAGAGCAACCAGAAGGACAAGTTCACTGGCAGGTCCAGGAAGTCTTCCGCTCTCAGCTGAGAAAGAAACTGGCTCATTTCGGGGGTCTTGACCCTAAACTGCCTAGCCAATGTTTAGCTCCTACTCTTATCACATTACCCTCTGAGGAGGTTACACCAATTGCCAAGAGGGAATTGGGGCACTGACCGCTCTGACTTCTTCCATGCTGAAAAGGGGAGTAGAAGGTGGCGACTGGGGTACACCTGCTCAGTGGATCTATCTGAAAGACCCCCAAAAGTATAGTTAGAAAACGAAATCCTTGGCCAGTGCCTGTGAAGGTGTGAGCAGCTAGGTACATTTTCTAGACAGCAAACCAGGAAAGGAACAGGGCGAATTAAATGTCCAATTTAAAAGTCCTTTACAATTTCTCAATGAGGGGTTCTGAAGCATCCATTGAGCATTTGCATGTGTCTGGACTCAGGATCTGCTTTCCAGGAAGTTTCAATAGTCGTGGTGTGAGTTTCCCTTAGGTAGTTGCTTAAAGAGAAAGAGGAAACTTTATTATTTGGTAATGACAGATCTCATATGACTTTAAATGACTTAAAATCTAGTGTTTGGAGGTAGATTAGTCCTGTTCTTAATCCCATTTTACAGATGAAGGTGAGGGAGGGTTGTAGGGCTCCTGAGCAAGAACAACAGGAGCACTGGGCACCAGAGCCCAGGCTGGGGTTGTGTGTGTGTGTGCGTGTGTGTGCGTGTGTGTGTGTGTGTGTGCACCAGAGCCCAGGCTGGGGTTGTGTGTGTGTGTGCGTGTGTGTGCGTGTGTGTGTGTGTGTGTGCACCAGAGCCCAGGCTGGGGTTGGCAGCTTCGATGTGTGTGTGTGTGTGTGTGTGTGTGTGTCCCAGAGCCCAGGCTGGGGTTTGGGGCAGCTTCGATTGTGTGTGTGTGTGTGTGTCCCAGAGCCCAGGCTGGGGTTGGCAGCTTCGATGTGTGTGTGTGTGTGTGTGTGTGTGTCCCAGAGCCAGGCTCGGGGTTGGCAGCTTTCGATGATGTGTGTGTGTGTGTGTGTGTGTTGTGTGGTGTGTCCCAGAGCCAGGCGGGGTTGGCGGCTCGATGTGTGTGTGTGTGTGTGTGTGTGTGTGTGTGAGACAGTAGTTCATGTCCTCACAGGCTGGTGTGTGTGTGTGTGTGTGTTGTGCGTGTTGTGTGTGTGTGTGGGTGTCGTGTTGGTGGTGATGTGTGGGTTGTATTTTCCAGGGCCAGGCTGGGTTGTGTGTGTGTGTGTGTGTGGTGCGTTGTCGTGTGGTGTGTGGTGTGTGTGTGTGTGTGCGTGCACGCGCACTCCCAGAAAGCTCAGGCTGGTAGGTTGGCAGCTTCGATGTGTGTGTTGTGTGTGTTGTGTGTATGTTGTGTTGTTGTGTGTGTGTGTGTATGTGTGTGTGTGTGTGCGTGTGTGTGTGTGTGTTTATGTGTGTGTGTGTGTGTGTATGTGTGTGTGTGTGTGTGTGTCTCCCAGAGCTCAGGCTGCGGTTGGCAGCTTCAATGTGTGCGTGCCTCTCAGTGCCTTGCCAGCTTTTCCCCTGTAAAAATCCAAGTGAAAACAAACAACAAAAGCCACATTAATAACCTTCACTTCGCACTGTCCTTTTGTTCTACTTGGGTCCAATCTCACAGCCTCCTCTTTGTCTTCAGTCCTGTCATTGAAAGCAAGTGGCTGTCATGAAATAGAATCCAGGTTTGTTGTTCCAAACTAGAAATCAACTCATCCCAGCCGTGACAGCTCTGTATGAAAGGGAACCCGGCCCCACAGCCTAGCCACAGAGGAGAGGTCCAGGATATGGAGCAGGTCCTTTAGGAGACCATGTGGCCAGGGAAACTCCAGGGCCCGCGGGAGTCCGGGGCCCAGCCATGCGGGGACTTCCACGCACCGAGACGCTTCTCCAGCTGCTCCTCACCTGGAGCCCGGACACTGAGCGAATTGGGGAGGGGGGGGGAGCACAAGACACGCAGTGCCACCCTGACACTGGATCAGCACCTGTTCTGCTCCAAGTCTCGGCCTGCTGGGACCACCGGTGGTTCATCTGTGTTAGCCTTGTTAGGTTCCTTATATTCAATTGACAAAACATCATTGCTCTGTTTCGTTTTTGATTTTTTTAATATTAGAATCTCATGTAGTCCAGGCTAGCCTCTAACTTGCTGTGTAGCTGAGGATGACCTTGAACTCCTGATCCTTCTACGTCTACATCCCAAGTGCTGGGATTGAAGTGTGTGCCACCACACCTGGTTTACATGATGCTGGAGCTCTGAGCCCAGGGCTTCCTACACGCTGGCCAAGCACATGACCAACTGAGCCACATCCATAGCCATCATTCAGCTAACATTTCAAAAATTAAAACCTGGGGATGGAGAGATGGCCTAGAGGTTAGAGCACCGATTGCTCTTGCAGAGGACCCAGGTTCGATCCCTAGCACCCACATGGTGGCTGAGAACCGTCTTTAACTCCAGTTCCAGGCAAATCCGACACCCTCTTCTGACCTCCGCGGCACTGCACGACACAGGTGCACAAACCAAACCTACATGCAGACAGTACATTCATACACATACAAAAATAAATAAAATAAAAATAAAAACCTGTGTGCTGAGCACCCTGTGTGACACTAGAGATTCAGAAGTGAGAATTGCCGCTCCTTCCCTAGACAAGAGAGGGCATCATTAACCAAGGCATGTCTATAGACTCAGGGGCCAGCGTGGTGCCTGAATGCCCACAGGATCGGGAGTGTGTGAGAGGTAGAAGCCGGTCCTTCTGCCTCTTCTGGGGCCTGGTGCATGGTGGCTGCAGTGATGAGCCCTTTGCTGCGCCCTCCTTTGACAAACCTCCCCCAGAGAGGTGCAGAGCAGGCCACTTCCTCTCTGTCAAGGGCCCAGATGTTCATATCAGAGTGATCAAGGAAAATTAGGAAATAACCAACCTTTGGGCATTTTGGCTCCACAGATTTTGTCATGCATGTTCATGTGCATATGTGTACAGAGGACCACCTTAGATGTTATGCATGTTCATGTGCACATATGTACAGAGGACCGCCTTAGGGGTCACCCTAGGGAACCCTGTTCACTTCCTTTGAGACAAGCTTTCCCCATGGCCTGGAGTGCACCAAGGAGGCTAGCCTGCTAGCCAGTGAACCCCAGGGGTTCTCCTGTCTCTGCCTGCCCAGCACAGGGACTTCAAGTGTGCTCCACCATTCCTAGCATTTTGACCTGGGTTCTAGACATCCAACTCATGTCCTTGTGCCCGTAAGGCAACATTTTACTGACTGTGCCATCTCCCCAACCTTGCCTGGTGGGTTTTAAAAATCCACCTATTATACCTTTTTCACATTTGAGGAAGAATCAAATGGGGCTAGATGACAATGTCACAAAAAGAAATAAGAAACTTCCCTGAGTGGGGCAGAGTGAGTGGCACATGCCTGTCATCTCAGCCCTCCAAATGCTAAGGCAGAGTGCTCTGGAGTCAAAGTCCAGCCTAGGCTACAGTGAGACCCTATCTCGGAAAACTGAGAGCCTGTGATGTAACTCAGTAGCAGATTGCTTGCCTAGCATTCATGGGATTTGACATCTAGCACTGAAAATAAAAATATTAAATTTTAAGAGGGCTGGAGAGATGGCCTAGCGGTTAAGAGCACTGACCACTCTTGCAGAGAACCCGGGTTCAATCCCCAGCACCCACATGGCAGAGAGAACTATCTTTAACTCCAGTTCCAGGGGAATCTGACACCCTCTTCTGACCTCTGAGGCATTGCATGACACAGGTGCACAATCCTACATGCAGACAGTACATTCATACACATTTAAATAAAATTTAAAAAATATATTTAAAAAAAGAGGTTAAAATTTAAAAACAGAGTCCCCTTCTGCTTGCCTGGAGGTTACTTTGTGTTGGGTTTGTCTCACTTAGGCACCCAGGCTTTTCTTCATCCACATTTGGAATAAAAATTACTTACTCAGAATGTATTCAAAGCTCCACCCAGGGCCTACATGCAAAATAAGTAAAATCACTGCATCTTCCCGGCCTCCATTTCCTCACTTGCCTCGCTCCCAGCACCTGGGCTGTCGCAGCGCTTGCTTTGCAGATGCTCCAGTGATTTAAGAAGCATATGACTAATTAATTGCAAGGACACAGATACACATTTTGTCCAATCGGAAAGCTTAATGAGCTTCAAAGTTTCTGTGCACATTTCACAATCCCAACTTTATCTCCTGCACGCTGTTCGTGCTGTGAAAAGAATCATGGAGCGCTTTATCCCGTATCTCAGTGGTGGTTACACACCTACAGCTACACATCTTCCTATTAGAAAAATCGAGGAAACAGTGGAGAGAAACCTCTGGGCTTGGAGCCAGGAACCTCACTTGCTGGCAGCTGGCAGTGTGGTAACATGGGCAGACACTAAGGTGAAAGTCTATGGAATGGAACAGTTGCTGCCAACGCTCCAGGTCTTGAAGTCTGTGGTGAGGCTGGCAACCACCCTTCCCAGCAGGTTTTTGGTTTGTAGGTGCCAGTGTTTCCCTTCCCTACCTTTCTCTGAACCCTGAAATTGGACAGGACCATTCAAGCTATGACTCCTTTGGCCTGGCCCAGGCCGCCCAGACTGTGGGTGTGAATTTGCATACTGTGTCCCATATTACAGGCTGTAAGGGCATTCTAGGGGGGGCTGAACTCCACAGCCTTGGCTTCCCCACATATTTGGATTTGGGCTTTTGTTCTAATTATCCCCCTCGAAGTTACAGCTCTGCCTCTTTTCTCCTAGGTGGTTTTCACAGCCAATGACTCTGGCCACCGCCACTACACCATTGCCGCCCTGATCAGCCCGTATTCCTACTCCACCACCGCGGTTGTCAGCAACCCCAAGGAGTGAGGGCCCTGACCCAGGAGCTTCTGTGTGTGGTAGAATTCCATTTGTACTGAAACAGCATTGTTCTCACTCTATAAACTATGTTAGGAACTCGGGAGGACACCAGAAATCATTCCTATTAAAGCACTTGTCTCTTATTGGAACTTCATTTCTTTTTTATCTCCCCCCACCCCTTACCACCTAAAATCCATAGTTAAAGAATAGCTAAAGAATTCTAGAAAAATCTCTGGACAGAACTTTGGGAGAGCCCAACTTTTTTTTTTAAGGAAAGAAATATCTGCTTGGGCCCCTGGTTGACTGGGACCCGGGAGCCCATGATTGCAACCTCACAACCTTCTCAGATGTAGGAGGAACAGGAAGCACAGAGATCCCACATGTTTTTTCAGTGTCTCACAATTAAATCACATATTAAGCATGACTTGAACAATTAAAAACACACTGCATGAAGGGCTGGGGACTCCACTCCATGGTAGAGTATTTGCCTAGCCATGTTCAAAGCCCTCGGTTCAGTCTCCAACACTGAAAAATAACCCAAAAGACACATTTTGAAAATAAAGGTTTTATTTTCCTGTAGTCTTTGGTGAAAGGCTAAAGAGAGATTGTAAGGGCCTGGTTCTTGGCATTCCTAGTAAGCATTTACTCATTTAAAGCATATCACAGTTCCTTTGCATGAGAATGGGCCCATCAATAGAGGTGGATGGAGGGGGGGTGGTTTGAACTAGTCACTACTGATAGATTTAGGGGGAGAGGGAGAATACTTGCCTTCAGTTATGTACTCACTGGTGACTCTACCAGGTTCCAATGGACACTTCTAATCCAATGGTCATAAAACTATAAAAGTCATGAGCCTGGGAAAGGGACTGGTAGCAATGTGGGGGGGGGCAGGTTTGACAGGATGTTGCTGTGGTAAAGCTCTATGACCAAGACAACCTAGAGAAGAAAGAGTTTATTGGGCTCATGGCCCCAGAGGGGTACCTGTCCATCATGGAGGGGGAGGCATGGCACAGGTATCTGGAACTAGAAGCGGAGAGCTGACATCTGCAGGTGGGTATGGGAGGCAAAACTGGAAATGGAGTGTATTAGTCAGAGTTCTCTAAAGAAACGGAAGCAACAGGACGAACATATAGCTATATACAATTTATTGTTTTGCTCACGTGACAGAGCTCAAGTAGTCCAACAGTAGCTGCACCACACTGGAGAGGCTGAGAATCCAGGGAACTGCTCAGTCCGAAAGGCTGGATGTCTCAATAGTCCCAATCTGGTGCTGAAGGCCTGGTGGATTCCAGGAGATCTGCAGGTCTCAGTACATGCTGGGATCCGAAGGGTTGATCACAGCAGCAAGACAAATTCACCAGTGAGAGAGAGGCAAGCCGCAGGAAAAAAGGGACCAGATCCCTCTGCCGTGGTCCTTTTATACTGCCTGCCGGCAGAAGGTAACGCCCACATTTGGGGTGGGCCATCTGGGTTGAGGCAGTCCAATCCGAAGATCCTTTTTCTCTTATTTGTTCCTTAGTCCAGTCAAGTTGACACCCAGGATTAACCATCACAAGTCTACCCCTTATCAACTTGACACCCAGTAAATAGCCTCTCCTTATGTTATGCTTAAATGTCAATTGCAAACAATGGCAAGGTCATAATTCCACCTAACATGTTATAAGTGTCTCATGTGCAATAGCAAAGCATTAAATCTTATAGTAGGTGGTAATGTCCTTGAGGAACACTTAGTCCCTTCAGTATCTAATAACCTAAATATGACAACACTTAACACTTATCTCGGTTGCACATTCAAAAGGGAACAACACAAGTATCTGCTTAATATACATATATAAATGAACAAGCACATTCTTAACCAAATAGGACAAAAATTAATATCTATTACAATCCACGTTTCTGCAACTGGTCCCGTGGCCTCAGCTGATATATTTATGACTACCTTCTACCCATTCTGTATTTCCTCCACCATCAGCAAGCACCTCTGCAGGTCTTGGCTCTTTCACTGGAGGAGTGAACACATACCTTCATCCCTGAAGGGTCTGGGCCATTTGTTGTCCTGTCTGGTTTGGGTTGTTGGAGTTTCCCATTGACCTTAATCATAGGACATGGTAGCACCAGAAGGCACCCTACAGCATCTCCTGCCTTCCAGACATAATCTTCCTTGCCCCCATTGTGGAGAAAAAGTCCAATTTCCCCCTGGTAGTCTGGATCAATCACTCCTCCTACTACTGTTATTCCTTCCTTAGGCCTGTTGGCTTAAGGGCAGTAGAAAGAAGTAGAAGCCAAAGTGGCCAGGGGGAAGTCTTAGCTCCAGTTCAATGGAAGTTTTGCTGTATCTCCTGGCAAACAAGCACTCCCCCCCTTTGCGCGCAAAAACATCTAGACCAGCAGAACGCAAGTTCGTTGGTACAGGAAGCAAAATTTTTTCCTACTGGGTCATTAGGGGTTATAGTGAGTGGAATCATTCACACTTCCACCCCTTGGTTCCTTGGCCCATGAATTCTGGCTATAGAGAGAAACAGTACTATATAGTTAGGCGCTGATTCAAAGCATATATTGCTTGCTGGAGAACTTGCCCCAGCCCTCCAAGGTATTGCTACATAATTGGCACTGTAACTGTGTCTTCAAGAGGCCATTCCATCGTTCTATCAAGCCAGCTGCTTCTGGGTGGTGTGGAACATGGTAAGACCAGTGGATACCATGACCATGGGCACAATGTCACACTTCTTTGGCTGTGACGCCAGTGAGTTCCTTGGTCGGAAGTAATGCTGTGAGGAATACCATGATGGTGGATAAGGCATCTTATAAGTCTTTGAATGGTAGTTTTGGAAGAAGTATTAAGTGCAGGAAAGGCAAATCCATAACCAGAATAAATATCCATTCCTGTAAGGACAAAACAAAGCACTGTCCCCTCCATAATGGAAGTGTTCCAATGTAGTCAAACCTCCACCAGGTTGCCTGGCTGGTCACCCAGGGAATAGCACCATATCTGGGGCTCGTGTCGGTCTCTGCTGTTGGCAAATCCAGCACTCGGCAGCAGCTGTAGCAGATCAGCCTTGGTGAGTGGAAATACATCCTGTCGAGCCCATGCATAAACCTCCCATTCTCTGCCACCTGACCACTTTGTTTCATGGGCCCATTGAGCAAAAACAGGGATAGCTGGGTAAAGAGGCTGACTATCCACACAAACGAGTCATCCGATCTACTGGATTATTAAACTCATCCTCTGCTGAGATCACCTTTTGATGCGCATTTACATGAGACACAAGTTTCTTCACATCCTTTGACCATTCAGCGAGCTCTTCTTCCCCACATACTTTTTCCCCAAATGTCTTTCTCACCCAATTTTCCATTCATGCTCCTTCCAAGTCCCTGACCATCCAGCCAAACCATTTGGCTACAGCCCATGAACCAGTATATAATCCACCTTGCCATTTTCTCCTTCCAGGCAAAATGCACAGTCATGTGCACTGCCCGAAGTTTTGCCTATTGTGAAGACTTTCCTTCACCAGTGTCCTTTCGGGTTGTTTCAGAAATAGGCTGTAATGCTGCAGCTGTCCACCTCTGGGTGGTGCCGGCATAGCGTGCAGAACCCTCAGTAAACCAGGCCCTAGTCTTCTCTTCCCAGTCAACTGATCATAGGCGCAAACCCCATGAAGCCATGGTGCATGCTTAAGCCCAGGACGCATTGTAACAGGAGTGGGAACATAGGCATTTGGGCAACTTCTTCATGTAGGTTGCTTTGTGCCCTCAGGCCTGCCCGGGCCCTGTCACATATGTACCACTTCCATTTGATAATGCTGCACACATCCTACCTTATGGTCTAGTGGGTCAGAAAACACCCAGCTCATCATGGGCAGCTCAGGTCCCATGGTGACTTGGTGGCCCATTGTCAAACATCCAGTTTCCACTAATGCCCAATAGCATGCTAAGAGCTGTCTATCAAAAGGAGAATAGTTATTGCAGATGAAGGTAGAGCCTTACTCCAAAATCCCAAAGGGCCTCCACTGTGATTCCCCTATTGGAGCCTGCCACAGACTCCGGACAGCATCTCTATCTGCCACTGAAACCTCAAGCACCATTGGGTCTGCTGGATCTTATGGCCCTAGGGGCAGAGCAGCTGCACTGCAGCCTGGACCTATTGAACAGCCTTTTCCTGTTCCAAGCCCCACTCAAAAGTTTGCTGCTTCTGAGTCACCTGATATATGGGTCATAGTAACACACCAAGATGAGGAAGGTGCTGCCTCCAGAATCCAAAAAGGCCCACCAAACATTGTGCTTTTTTCCTGGTGGAGGGAGGGGCCAGATGCAACAACTCTATTCTTTACCTTAGAAGGAAGGTCTCTGCATGCTCCACACCACTTAACTCCTAAAAACTTCACCAAGGTAGATGCCCTTGAATTTTAGTTGGATTTATTTCCCTCCTCTCATGTGCATATGCTTTACCAACAAGTCTTGACTAGCTGATACCTCCTGTTCACTGGGTCCAATCAGCATTAACATCATCAATATAGTGACCAGTGTGATATTTTGTGAAAGAGTCAGGCGATCAAGATACCTTCTAACTAAGGTATGGCCACAAGGCTGGAGAGTTAAAATACTCTTGAGGTAAGACAGTAACGGTATACTGTTGGCCTTGCCGGCTGAAAGCCAATTGCTTCTGGTGGTCTTATGAACCGGTATTGAGAAGAAAGCATTGGCCTGATCAATAGCTGCATACCAGATACCAGGAGACGTATTAATCTGCTCAGGTAAGGACACCACATCTGGTTACAGCGGCTGCAATTGGTTTCACTAATTGGTTGAGTTTTTGATAGTTAACTGTCTTTCTCCATGATCCATCTGTCTTTGCACAGGCCAAATTGGAGTTAAATGGAGATGTGGTAAGGAATCACCACCGACTTCCAATCCTTGATGGTGGCACTACTCTCTGCAATCCCTCCAGGGATACGATATTGTTTTTGGTTCACTATTTTTTTTCCCTGGTAGAGGCAACCCCATTGGTTTCCATTTGGCCTTTCCTACTATAATAGCCCTTACTCCACAGGTCAGGGAAACAATGTAGGGATTCTGCCAATTTCTAATTATATCTATCCCAATTATACATTCTGGGACTGGTGAAATAACCACAGGCTGCGTTCTGGGACCCACTGGGCCACCGTGAGTCAGACTTCAGCCAAAACTCCATTTATCACCTGCCCTCCATAGGGCCCCTACTTTAAACGGAGGGCCACAATGCTTTTTAGGGGATCAGTGATTCAGTGTCAACTCAGAACCAGTATCCACTAGGCCTCGAAAAGTCTGATTATTTCCTTTTCCCGTGTACAGTTACCCTAGTAAAGGCCTCAGGTCCCTCTGGGGAGGACAGGAGGAAGGCAAACAGCATAACTCTTTGGTAATGTGACAAGGTCCTTCCTCATTGGAACCAGGCCACCCCTTCATTCAAGGGTCTGGGTCTGTGCACTGTCACATGTCTGGAAAACTGGTTATCTGGATGGGATTCGCTACTGATGAAATCCAATGTTGACTTCCTGTCATTTGTTCCAGAGCATTTCTGCTTATACAGATCAAATCAAAACTTAGTAGGCTTCATGTATTTGGTTTCTGGGAACACCATGATTAATAGCCAGTTCCAAAGATTCATTTGGGTCACAGCCATTATAGGCATTGTTTTGCCTTTGCCACCCATTATGATAACTACGATAACTATTCTCATCTGGCCTTCAATGATTCAGTGCTGCCACCTGAAACCTACTCTGAGGTCCTGTTAAACCTATTATGTGTACATTTATTTTATGCAAGTGAGCAACAAATTCTCTAACTGTAAGATCTGGCATAAGAAATAGAGCAAACAAAAAGCTCTTCAAATGTTCTGGTGTCTCTCTCATTACTTTCCCTCTTATAAATTCAGTGACTGGCATGTCCTCTGGGTCCTCCATATTGTGGAGAATGTGGTTTTTACACTTCGAATCCACTCGAGCATGCCCAGCTGCCTGACCTTCACAATCCTTTCATCAATACTAAGCCATGGAATATCAGGCATCTCTAACCCGCTGTTAGTAGGCCATGTTATAATAAATACATCAGCCAACGATTCAAATAAACTTTTAGCACCTTTTTTTACTGCTCGAGCTTCCATGTTTAAACCTAGAATCTCTACTTACTGGGCTCATATCGATTAAACTCAGTATGATTCCAATTTTTTATATTCCTTCCACCCAATTATCCCACACCCTTAAAATTCATTCCCACACATATTCCTTAGGCTCTGCCGTTATGAAATCAGCAAACTTTATTATTTCTTTAGTGGTTTGTAGAAACACCTCCTCGTGGGCACCACTTTCTATCTCACCTTTAGGGGCTTCCTTAGACTTCAATCTGTTATAGGTCTAGAGGCAAAAATTATTGGGCCCTGAGGGACATTCCTCCCACCGGGAGGGGGGATTAGTTTCCTCAAGCAAGGGTGGGGAGGAGGGATCTGCCGGGTTGATTCTCTGATGAGGGTAGGGAGATTAATTCCTCAGATAGATAAAGAAAATCCCTCAGAATCTGGGGTTCAAATCCTCATCATCGTGGTTCTCCCACACATGTCCATCCAAATTTTCAGGGTTCACCCTTTCCCCACCAGTGCTCTACTTTGACTGCTGTGACACTCTTCGTGGCTGGGAATTAAATTTCCATTGTAAATCAGCCAAATGTATAATAAGGGCTCCAGCTTGATTTTCTGCCGCTTTAGCTCTTTGGCTGCTGGAGAGAAGATTCTCTTCCAGAGCACACTTGGAAACCTTTAAACTGTTGTTTCGAATCTGGAGCTGGTCATTTTTATCACTGAGCTCCTTATTTTCCTCTATCACTTTATCCAGAGATGCTAGGAGCAACCAGGCAACATCATTATTTTCCTTATTTTTTTAATTTTTTAAATATTTATTTTTTATTTTATTTATTTATTTTATGTGTATGAATGTACTGTCTGCATGCAGGTCTGCGCACCCATGCCGTGCAATGCTGCGGAGGTCAGAAGAGGGCGTCAGATTCCCCTGGAACTGGAGTTCTCCTGGAATTGGAGTTACGGACGGATCTCGGCCACCATGTGGGTACTGGGGACCGAACCCGGGTCCTCTGCAAGAGCAGTCGGTGCTCCTAACCACCAGGCCATCTCTCCAGCCCTTTCCTTATTTTTCTGCAATTTCTCAAACGTTTTATATGTAGAGTCGCTAAATTCCTTGTTCCTCACAAGAGGCGAGTTAGGTGAGTCAAATGGATCTATCTTCATAATTACATCAAATAGTCTGCAGCAAGGATTATCATTCTTCTTCATGCCACCAGGAGAGCCTTCAGTAACTCTAGGCTTCATTGGATTGGAGAGCTGGCTCCAGAAACAACCAAGCCCACTAAAGAAATTCATCCTTTCAATTCTGTTTCTTTAGAACCACTCCTGGTACCAAAATCTGTATTAGTCAGGGTTCTCTAAAAAAACAGAAGCAACAGGACGAATATATAGCTATATACAATTTATTGATTTGCTCACATGACAGAGCTCAAGTAGTCCAACAGTAGCTGCACCACACTGGAGAGGCTGAGAATCCAGGGAACTGCTCAGTCCACAAGGCTGGATGTCTCAGTAGTCCCAATCTGGTGCTGAAGGCCTGGTGGATTCCAGGAGATCTGCAGGTCTCAGTACACACTGGAATCCGAAGGGTTGATCACAGCAGCAAGAAAAATTCACCAGTGAGAGAGAGGCAAGCCGCAGGAAAAAAGGGACCAGCTCCCTCTGCCGTGGCCCTTTATACTGCCTGCTGGCAGAAGGTAACACCCACATTTGGAGTGGGCCATCCGGGTTGAGGCAGCCCAATCCAAAAATCCTTTTTCTCTTATTTGTTCCTTAGTCCAGTCAAGTTGACACCCAGGATTAACCATCACATGGAGCAATGCTGTGAACTCTCTAAGCCCACCCCCATGACATGCTTCCTCCAGCAAGCCCACACCTCCTTAGATTTCATGACCCCCAAACAGCACCACCATCTGACCAAGTGTTCAAATACATGAGCCTTTATGGGATATTTCTCACCCAAAATATCACAGGGATGAGAGGAAGATAAGGGAAGGAAGGAGAAAGAGAGTACTCAGAATACATTATGTACATGGATGAAATTGGAAGTAACAAAATTAATGAACAAAACAGTTTTTAAGCGTATCATAGTTCAGCCGGGCATGGTGGCACATACCTTTAATCCCAGCACTTGGGAGGCAGAGGCAGCAGATCTCTGTAAATTCAAGCCCATCTTGATCTACATAGTGATTTCCTAGGCCAGCTGGAGCTATGGGGAGACCCTGTCTCAAAAAGACCAAGAAAGAAAGAAAAAGAGTATCTCAGTTCAAACGGGTGCCCTTCTGATCCAGTTTAGACCAACTCTACCTAGTAATGAAATTAGTAAGAGAAGAAACCAACCTATACCCAATTTATTTAATCTAATCTAAAATCCATGCATAATTGGAACACACACATACACACACACACACACACACACACACACACACACACACATCTATATATATTTGCCAGGGACTGAGCACATGAACACTGCTAAAAGAATAGATTTGTCGAAAAAGACAGTAAGTTCAATTTTAACCATACTGAGTTTAAAGCAATCTGGACAGTTTTTAATCTCTCAACTTTAAAGTTGTCATTATGTACACATATATAATCAAGAAAGAATACAGCAGCTCTTGAGAAGTCCCAGGGACAGCAGAGGGTCACTAAGTATTCTGCAGGATTCTGCCTGCAACATTTTGATAGCACCTACCCAACAAAGACACCGGGTATTTAGGCCTCACGCTATATTTTGTACACCAAGAGTTTATAGCAGAATTATTTCTCCCCAAACCTCTGTTTCACAGGCAAACCTTTCTCTCTTCTTCACAGTTCACAGAACACACCTTCCTCCATTACTTCTCTGTCCTGCCTTTCAAAATGGAAATGAGCTTAGAATCCATTCCATTTTCCCAGCTCCCCATTCTCTTTGGGTTAGAACTGCCCCAGCTAATTTGAAGCCAAGGCAAATGCTAATTCATCTTTGGCAACCCAGGCAAATACTGAAGGTCTGCTCCCAAACCTTGAGCAAGAAGACAGGTTGCACGCAGGTTTACTTAAATGAGCCCTAGGGCTGTGGAGGCACCCTCTGGGGATCAGCTGTCACCCACCTGCTGTTGCTGCCACTCCCTAGAAAGCTAGAGGTTCCAGAAACCAGTGCAAGGCATTTTGAGAGAGAAGGCTGGAAGGACAGCCCTGGAGAGGCGGCTGCACAAGGACTTTGTATTGAGCTGAATGAGCACTGTGCTTCTTCAGGAAAGTGCACTTGGAAAGTGAGTTAGATGTATTTCCCAGTCTCTGGAAATAGTGCCTAAGTAATATAGTCATTGAGACCTGCCTAGGGAGGGGGAGTTTTCTAAAGCCCAGATTTGTAGCTCAGGAACTGAATGGTGGGCACTACCGCCTGGCAAAATTCCCCAGTGGAGGGTTGAAAATTCTATTTCTGTTGAGCAGGGGTGGCTAAGGCAGAAGGGTTGTGAATTTCAGGCCAGCCTGGGCTATATAACAAGACCTTGTTAGGGAAAAACAAAGGGGGGGGGGAGGAAGAGCGAGTATCTATTTCTTATCTAATATAAAAAAGTAAAGGGAATGAACTAAATGATTTTAAAGTTTCTTCTTATGGCAGGAAGCCTGCAGAATGAAAGGGAAAAACAAAGGAAAGAAAAGTGGAACATCCCGGGGTCTGCGCCTGAGTGCACTCCACTGTCACCCCAGGACTTGAAATGCCCAGCCAGAAGAGTATGTAGACACACATGGGGGACAAGGAACCATACACGGCACCCGGAATATAACAGGCTAAGCTGTTCTACGTTTGGGGTTCAGTCTTGGGTACGATCCCACCCACAGGGCCAGGTGCTGGCACAAGTAAACTGCTTCCGCATCAAAAGCCTTGGCACCCAATTTTCTATTCAGAACGTTCTCAGGATTCCTCCAATTTTTTCCTCCAATGGGATTAGTAATTATTACACTTTAGCTTCTGGCCCTAGAGCAAAAAGAAATTGCAGGCACTCTCCCTTTTAAAAGAAATTTTTAGGTAAGTAGCTACTAAAAACTCATTAACAAACAACTGCTTGATTTTTTTCCTCCACTCTTTCCTAGTAGGCCATCAGATAGGTTTTGGTTCCTTGCAATAGCACACTACATATAAACAATACCTTATTTTTCTTAGAAGCAATTAAACACTTCAAACGGCACTTAAATCAGTGGCATGTGTGAGTATGCACACACATGTACAAGAGCTTTATAAATTGTTGAATTTCTTTGGATTTAATGTCTAAATTACTGTGTTGAAAGGTTGAAGGGTTTTATTTCATTTTTTTATGTGCACTGTCTGCATGTAGGTTTGTGCACCCGTGTCGTGCATTGCCACAGAGGTCAGAAGAGGGTGTCGGATTCCCCTGGAACTGGAGTTAAAGACGGTTCTCAGCCACCATGTGGGTGCTGGGGATCGAAACAGGTCCTCTGCAAGAGCTGTCGGTGCTCTTAACTGCTAGGCCATCTCTCCAGCCTGAAAGGCTGAAGTTTTTAATGAGGGCACATTGTCATTATCTCCATGAGATCAGCTGTGCTCACTTGGGAGTGTCCCTTGTGGCCAGGCTTGTGGATACCTTCCTAGAAGGAGGAGATGGAGCGGCATGTTTCCTGCTCCATCCCACCCAGGACATGGACCGTCTTCCTCTCCAGTGTGTCCACACTGTACACGCTATTCTCCATTAGTCACTTAGTAGCTGTCTTTAGTTTTCAGACTGACTGTCATCATATCACAGTGCCTATGCTAAAGTAATCTTCAGGGTAGTATGTAATTTAAAAATTTATGAATTATTTCCAGAATTTCCCATTTAATATTTTGGAGCTACAGCTGATCATGGGTAACTAAAACCATGAAAGATGAAGCCATGGGGAATGGAGGGCCTGGGATAGTTTCATTTCGTTTATGTGTATGAGTGTATTCCCTGTATGTAAGTAAGTGCACCCATGTTATGCATTGTCCAAGGAGGTCAGAAGAGGGTGTCGAATCCCTTGAAAATGGAATAACAACCCGTATGTGTGTGCTGGTCCTCTGCAAGAGCAGCCAGTGCTCTCAGCCATCTCTCATCTCTCCAGCCCCAGACTGCAATAGTTTTTGAAGTCCTCTCAGTTATTCATGAGCTGGTCTTGAGACCCACTACAGACTTGAGCATCACCCACTTAAACAGCTCCCAAAACTCTGTGTAACCCTCAGTCAGCTTCTCAGAACTTAGAATCTAAATGGGGAGGGCTAGACCTATGGGGCTCCTCAAACCCAGCAAAAACTAAGCTATATCCCTGAGAATCTATATTCTAGTGCCTTCAAGAACAGGAATTAAACTTAAAATGGATAACAAAAATGACACCACACCACACTGAATCCACAATGGACAGGGCAAACAACAGAAAAAGCAAAGTTTCACTTAAGGAAATATTTACTGTCTATTAGGAACACCAGGCATCGATGAAGAGGACATGATTCCTGAGCTCAAAGATGTGTTTGGATAGGCTTGGACATGTTTAATTAGGAGTAGCTTCTCTCGCCGATCAAAAATTTTTAATGAGGCCAAAACCTTTCTAAGGAAGAAATGCAGTCAATTCGGGGGTCATTTAATTTAAGAAAACACAAATAGCCCCACTGGCTTGAGTAACAAGGCTTCGAACACAAAGGCTGCAGACCCCCAGGGGCAGTCTTTGCCTCCAGGGCTACTATATTTCTAGGAAAGTCCTTTTCGTTTTTCTCCATAGACCTGCTTGTCTGCTCACTCAATCCATAGAAAGATATTTGGGCTCACACCCATGTGTATTGTTGTAACTCACTCCACCACACAGAACTAGATGGCTCAGTCCCCGTTTCCCTTCAGATTCCCAAGACAGCTATTTGTGTATTTGTTTGTTTGTTTGTGATGGGGGGTCTTGCTGTGTAGCCCAGGCTAGCCTTAAATTTGCAATATTGCTGCCTATCTCTCTAGTCCTAGGATTCTAGGTGTGTGCCACCCTGGCTAGCTCTAGCTGGCCTTTTAGCAAACCACTGTACATTCTCTGGACTGGGGTCTACCCTCATCCAGCTGGCTATGTCCAGTTACAAGGCAGGTAGAACTCTGCTTTTGAAAAGATAGTTCAGGTAGATACTCTAAAAACTGAAGGTGGAGGGTTGCTACTCGTGGATAGGACACAAAAGGGTGTGAAAGAAAATGCAAACATGGAAAACTCAAATAGGAAGGGGGGAAAATGACCACATACAACAGGGAAACAGCAAGAGCCATTTCGATGATCGAAAGATCAATAGTCATATAGAAATCGCTGTCTTCACATTTGCCAAGGTTAATCATGAGATAAAGTAAACTCAGATGTATGCTCCGCTTCTTCCAAATACAACCTGAAAGTTCTTTGAAATCAATGCCAGGGTTTTCTTTTTCAGTTAATACTTGATATGCAGAAACAGTTACCTGGTTTCAGTTCACAGCTACACAGACGTACACATAAAACATCACAGTACTCTAAGTAGGTCCACTGTCATCGTGCCACAGACCACCATCATGTTTATTAGCTTATGGTATACCTGCCAATCTCCCTTTTGAAAAGAAAGAAAATAAATGCTTATGTTTTTTATTTCTTCTTTCAGTGACAAAAAAAACCCCAGAACTTTATATGAAGTGCCTAAATCTTTTTTTTTTCCACATACGGCAATGGATAACATCAGAGCTTGGAATTCATCCACACCTCCTACTGCAGGATGCTAGCAGCTTATTTAGTCAGCCCCCTCCAGAGTGACACTTGGGTGACTCCAGTGTTTGATTCTGTAATAATCCCTGCATGAGTATATTAGTTACTTTTCTCATTGCTGTGATAAAATCCTCAGAAAGGACAATTTAAGGAAGGGAAAGTTAATTTTGTCTCACAGTTGGAAGAGTACAGTCCATCATGACAGAAGGCGAGGGCACAGGAGCCCAGGGTCACGGCGCATCCAGAGAGGGATGAATGCTGGTGCTCAGTGTATGTTCAGTCCGGGGCCCCAGCCTATGGGATGCTGCCACCTATATTCTCTGCTCGGTTAAACCGTTCTGAAAACGCCCTCGTAGACACACCCAGAGGTGTGTTTCCATGGTGATTACAAAACCAGTCAAATTGGCAATATGGAGACAGATCACAATGAGTAAACATGAGTGTTCTAGTTTGTCTTCAATTGCTGTGATGAAACATTCTGACCAAAACCAACTTGGGGAGGAAAGGGTTCATTTGGCTTACATCTCCAGGGTCACAGTTCATCACTGAGGGAGCCCAACCTAGGAACTCAAGGCAGGAACCTGGAGGCAGGAGCTGAAGCACAGGCCATAGAGGAACGCTGCTTACTGACTTGCTCCCTGGACCATGCTCAACCTGCTTTCTTATACAGTACAGAACCACCTATCCAGTGGTGGCACTACCCACCATGGGCTGGGCCCTCCCACATCACTCAGAAATCAAGAAAATACTCCACAGATGTGGACACAGGCCAGTCCAATGGAGGAAATTCCCCAGTTGGCATGAAGTCCATGTTGATGGAGCAGTAATTTATAGATTTACTTATGTTTATTTTATGTGTATGAGTGTTTTGCCTGCATGTGTATAAGTGCACCCCCACGTTCATGCAATGCCCATAGAGGCCAGAAGAGGGCATCATCAAATCCACTAGCACAGGAGACTCAGCCATCTTGTGGGTGCTGAGAACTGAACCTGGGTCTTCTGCAAGAGCAGGAAGTGTTCTTAACTGAGTCATATCTCCAGCCCCTGTGACAGTAATGTAGAATGCTGTGAATGTGTTCTGTACTGCACTGCAAATAGTGTTCCTTTGATAGTTCATTCCTCCACCGAGCACTGTGCTAGACGCTCTGAGTACCATAAGGAGCAAGGCAGACAGCCCTGTCAAAGAGCCAGCCGCAGTCCATGGAGGGAAAATAAATCCTGCAACCAAACAAATGCAGCCTCGTGAGACATCAGAGGGTTTATGTACAGGAAGGCAGGGGTTCAACAGAACAAGTGGTAAGCATTCCTTAGAGTGTCTCAGAGGAGGACAGGGTCTGAAGAGCTGTGAAGTAGATGCTCTGGAAGATTAGGTGGAAAGGAGCGTTCAAAGGCAGCCAGCATAGCACGGGCTGCTGGGGGTAGCACCCAGGTGCTGAGAGAAGCAAAGGGGGGGGGGGCTGGGAGGGTCCCCAGAGGCAGACAGAATGAGATCACGAGGCCTGATATGCAAAGCAGAAATACTTGGACCTTATCTATAGGCAATGGGGAGCCACTAAGATGTTCAGAGAGTATTTCCAAACAGTTTCTGAGACAATATGGAAGACAGATTCAAAGATAACCACAAAGGCTCCCAGTAGGAAAAAGGGGGGATCTGGGCAATTGCTGAGGAAATGAAGACCAGACGGACTGGAAGACTGAGGGCAAGAGCGCAGCAGTGCAGAGGGAAAAGCTGGGGGTGACTGGTGGAACGGACGGCCCCTTAAGTTGCTGAGCCGGTGGGCAAGCAGGAAGGAGACGGGCTTCTAAAGTGGAATGTGGCAAAGCAGCTCAGGGCGGAATAAGCTTGGGGTTTCTGTGAACTAGCAGGTAACAGTTTGCAATGAGTTGATGATATGAATCCAGAGCTAAGAATTCTGAGCGGCTCAGTCCTCATCAGAGAAGCATCTCGGGCAGTGGTTAATGAAGAGATTCCCAAATGGACAGAGTACAGAGAACAAGGGGTGGAGGCTCAGCCATAAATGGGACATCTGTGTCACACCCATTCGCTAAAAGCTCGGGGAGCATCATGGAAAAGAGAGTGAAGAGATTAGAGAGGTTGGAGAGTGCTAGGCCACTGCAGGTATGAACTCACAGCAGGTGTGGTTGACTGCACAGGTCGAGCCAGCCAAGCTTCCAGAATGGATCGGGAGGGGCACATGGGCCCCACCCCCAGCTGAGGGGCTAGGGGAGGGAGAGTCACTTTTCTTTAGGGGTTGGTCCTTCACTGGCCTGGAACGTGCTAACTAGGGGGATTAGATGGCCAGTGAGCTCCAGCAATCTGCCTGTCCTACCTCCTCAGCTCTGGAATTCCAAGTGCAGGCTACATGCCTGGTGTCTTACAAGGGTTCTGGTGATCCAACTCAGGTCCCTACTTAGAAGTCAATCACATTACTGTCCACTGACAAGCTCTGAGCTGTGCCCTGATGTACAAAGTTCCTCAGCCTCTGAGAAAACAAAGCCTGGCAGTTACCACATTTCTTCTAATATTTCTACTGCAAAGTTCAATTATGGACCTTTGCCAATTTTACTAATTATTTGCATAATCGTTGGCAAAATTGCTGAGTAGACTTAAAGAATGCCCTACCATTCCTTAAACATGACTCTGGACCATTTGTGTGGAGGAAAGATTTTTCAAAATAAAGCCAGAAGCCAGTGTCACACAAGTCAAGTTTTTGTTCAGTGGGTCAGGCAAAATATTCATCTACATGAAAGTAAGTGAATCTGGCTGCAGTCCTAACAGCCATGGGAACTGAGAGATCTGCGTAGTCCAGAAAATAAGCGGGAGGACGCTGGTGTGAAGCTGCCCTGTGAAGCCATGAAACATCCCAACTGCCACTCAGAGAACCTTGGATTGGAGCCCAGGAGTCAATTGCTGCCTGCTGCGAGGGCCTAACGACTGCTTTTACCTCAGTAAAACCCCATGGGGAGTCGACCTGTTGGAGAATGCCTTGAACCACAGTGGGCGAGTGTGCTGAGTGAGACCCGGAAGCAGCCAAAGTGAAGCCTGCGTGTACTTGGGCTGCAAACCACTGACTGTGATGAAGAATCCCAAGTGTCTCTGATTGCTGATAAAAAGAGAAATCCCTAGTTGACAAGCCTAAGCAGTAAGAGAAACAGAAAACAAGTGTGAAAACTCCATCCTAAGAAACCTGGGTGTATTCTTACTCAAGACCATGTATGGAGGAAAGGGAGTGGGCCCTTCCTTTGGTCCATCTGTGTGTAAGAATTACAGACCTCAGACATTCTGAGATTAGACTTCCTCGGCACCAGTGCATATGTGTTGCACAAGATGGATGGGGTTTTTCCTACTCTAACAGAGGTTATATAGCTGGATGGCAGGAGGGTGAGGGTGACATGGGTGAGGGTGGACATGGGTGAGGGGTCAGAACAGAAAAACACATTGTATAAAATTCTCTATTCAATAAGAAAAACTTTAAAATAAAAATATATTTTAAAAAGAATAAACCAAGTGTTCTGTGGGGTTACCTTATCTAATCATTTCCATTCCTTGAATGAGCTATAACTAAACTCAGCTTTAAAAACTTGCTGTTTCATGGCCAATCACAGAGGACCCCTGAATTAAAATCAAACCCTTGGTGAGTCTGATGAGTCTTTGCTTATCATTATAACCCCACCTTCCACAGATGCCTCTCAAGAGTTTAGCACCATTATTGAGAACCATCACTTCAAATACACTCAAAGCATTCTAAAGCACGTTTAGAAATTCCGAATACCTTTGACTTTACAAAGGGAGTAGGCTACGGATGGCAAGAACTGCTCTTCCAGAGACACTAGGGAAGCAGAGACCCCATCGGTCAGTGTTTACATAAATTACAGGTGAGGGTTAGGGACAGGGCTCAGTTACCAGCACCTGCCAAGTTGTGCACATGGGGCCCTGGGTCCATCCTAGTAACCCCCAAAAGGCAAAACAAATGGGAGCCTTTGACGCATGCCTCTCTCCGTCTTCCCACTCCCCTGGATAACCCCTTGAAGGTTAGAATGTCTACTACTGCCTCAAGCGACTCCTAAGCTCAAATTGAAACTGTGAAGATTAAATTAGCAATGGATTTCAAGACTATCACAATATAAGGATGTCCCAGGCCAGGCATGGCAAGCATTTTATCCTAAACCATCTCAGTCCTGGATTAAATAATCCTTGATACTATAGTAAGTGTATTGATGGATATTTAAATGTTAATGGGGGTTTTGTAGGTGAAAGTTAGGACATGGTACCTAACTGCATTTAAGCTATGATTTCTGTATATTTATTGTATAACTCTATTATCAACCAAGTAATGAATAATTCAGCTAAAATTTAGAGGAAAAACAAAACAGATAATCTTCCCAAAAGTCCCAAGGGAAAATAATTACATCATCACACAAAGTCTTTAGAACATTATATTTCATAAAAGACAATGATAAAAAAAGTACAAACATTTCCATGAGAAGCAAAAACAAAACAAAACAAAAAAAGCTAACAGATTACAAGAAATCACTAGCATTTATTCCAGTGCACTTGTGGAGAAGCCTTTCATAATAAAATAATCTTAAGTACACTTCCTCTTTCTGCAAACACCACCATGACCGTTTGTGTTCCCATCTGGCACACTTACAAACCCAAGGCAAGGAATCTGGAGTGCTGTTTATCTGAGAAGTACAGAGAGCAACAGGGCAGGGCAAAGGCTCCTACAGTGACACGAATCTACCTGCACATGCCGGCGGTCTCCAGAAGAAGACTGTACTTGCTATCTTTTCATTGTTTCAAAATGGATATCAATATCTTGGCTGGGAAATGAGAAGACTTTAAGTGAGTGAAAATTCAAACAGAAATTTTTATCATTTGATATGTATTTTGTGTGTGTGAGTGCAAGCACATTAGTTTGCATGTATGCACGTAAAGGTCAGAAGAAATTTGCAGGAGTCAGCTCTCTCCTTTCACTATGTGGGTGGGTGGGGACCAAACTGAGGTTGTCAGGATTAGTGGCTGGTGCCTTTACCCAATGAGCCCAATCAAAAAAGCCACCTCATTACAACCTAGTGTTGGCAAATTAAATGACATATTCACTGTGAATTAGGTACAATGTTACTTTGGAAATGTTTCTTTTGACAAAAGGACCCATCAATCAGAACCTCTCTAGTTCAGAGGCACTCTTTAATTTCCCCAGTGCACAGGAAACTCCTGGCATCTCTCTATCCAAACAGGTTTCCTGACTTTGAAACTAAGAACAGCAGCTAACCAAGCAGATGTCTTCATAATTTCAAAGAAGTTTCAACTTGCTTAGAAAAGAAATAACACTTCTGAAAAGACGCTACCAGCATCGTAGCTGACACAGGACAGGTAAAAAATGTGTATTCTTTAGCAAATCCTCCAAATACCTTTGACTACAAATCTGTCCACTTTGCAGTGCTTCTGTTCAGATGAAGGGATTTTTTTTGTCATATGATCAAGTAAGCAAAACTATCACTCATGAAAACATATAACGGCCACACTGTTCACAGCCAAACACTTAAAAATCAAAACACAAAAAAACAAGAGATAGTTTTTTCAGGATAATATGTCATATTCAACACCAAAACAAAGTAAAAACATTTACATCCAATTCCTAAAACAATACTAATGCATGACTTAAGAAAATAAGGCAGATACCTGTAGTCCTGAATTCAGAAACTGTGACGTGTACATCAATATGAAAAGATGCCCCAATGTGGAGAGCTCCATATCATAAGTAAACCGTTTCCCAAATAGGACTCGGACACAGCGTTCATTTCCCCGGCCCCCAGGACAGGGGAGCACCTCCAGGCTGCTCGCCGCCCTGCACCCAACCCCCATCTGCCAGTGGTCAGCTAAGGGTAACATTTCATCTTGCCATCATTCCATCAAGTTGAAACCCGAATCAGCCTCAAGAGACAGAAAATGAACAGATAAAGTACAAATATTTTGATTTTCAGAAGGTCTGATCTTACAGTATTTTGAGCAGCACAAAAATTGAAAAGTATTTTGGAATTAATTCTAAGGAATAAACATAGGAAAAGTGTTTGGTGTCATAACAGAGAAGCTATCCATTTCTCAAAGATTAACATTCTTACTCTATGATTTGGTTCATGAGCATTGGAGTCAGCAAAACTGGTACAGAAAATGACAACTGAAAATTAAGCTTATGACCTGAGATAAATTATGATGTCTCTGTTTTGGGTGAAAAACACCACTCACATAGTTCTGTCACTCTTCACTGTTGATGAAGATTCACTTTGTGGCTGTGCGATATTTTGTTTTAAATTTGTGGAAGTTTGTAAGATAAGATCTTATAGAGGTATATAAGATATTTGATAATTTCCAAAGAAAATACTGTTCAAGTTTGTTTTTTTTTTTTTTGCCATGGAAACTTAATCCAATTTTAAGATAAATATTCTTGGTATTAGGTAGTGAAACCTGCTTCAGAAGTGTCATAATAGTGCATTCAAATGACTGATTTTAAGATAATTCCACAGGCCCTAGGATCAACCCCCAGCACCACAGAAAAGGGACAAAAATAAATTCTACTAAATTATACTTTTAGTGAGAAAATTTTAATAATGCCAGAGATTTCTTCAAAGTAAAAAAAAAGTCTGAATGACAGGCTAGCATGGAAAGGGTTTCTTTCAAAACAGAAATTGTGTAAGTGAAAGCAAGAATTAAGCTTGAAGGTTTGTTTAAATCTACTAAGCATATATCTTCATAAAAATAGAACATTTAATTTCTTATCTAATAGTATAATTCATCTGTATCAGTACTACTGGGTTTTTCATAGGTTTATTCTTAAAAAATTTTTTTTCTTAAAAGAAGATTATTTTTGGCTCTTCAGAACTAGACATAATAATGCTGTTCACTATGAAATTAAAACAAATATCCAGTGTATAAACACAACCTTGGGAACATTTTTTGAGGCACAAGATCCCTGGCACCAGAGGTACATGAGACAGTTAACACGAAGAGGTCCCATAGCATGTCACGTCACTCAAAACTGGAAGATTTTCTTGGTAATACTCATGCAATATGCATAAACAATATGGCTGTGACTCAGCAACACCCGATGAGATTGCAAGCATGGAATCAACGGACAGTCGGAGCAGAAGGTCCTTTGTTCTTTCCCTTTAAAGCTCTCAGAGAGCCGCGCCTCAGCCACACGAGGCTGCAGGTCTGCAGCCCAGCGCTTGTGCAGGCAGCGCTTCTGCATAGTTGGTTAACTACTGGTGGTTCCTTCATTTCATACGAGGGGTATCCTTTGTTTGGCGACATAAATTTACAGTGGGTTTTTTTTTTCCCATGCAAATAAAAAATGTCTATAAAAGTCCGATGAAGGCGTAACAGATTGCATGCAAAACTGTCAAACTTCTTATTTTTCAACAATTTAAACACATTAATTTAGATCACATATGTACAAAATAAGTTTGAACGGAAATAAAAGCATTCTCTTGAATTAAATTATAGATTTGAGTATAAAAATCTTCTATTTGTAGGGAGTTCTCTTCCAATCCCAAGCAATGGTTTCTGGTTTCTACACTGCTTGCTGTGGAGGTCACTCCCAAGTAGAGAGAGTGGGAGAGGTGATGTTTGGAGTCCCACACTGGAAACACTGCAGACTGCTGACTCTCCTCACAGATCAGTGCCCCAAGAACATAGATCGCTGGTCTCCAGAAGAGTGCAGTCCAAGTCCACGATCCAGCGCTGGTCCACCTGCCCGAAGAGCTTCTTCTAATAGTCTTCGATTGGGGCTAACTCTGGCATGAGGTTGACAGATATATTTGTATACAACCTATCAACCAGTATTTTTGGCGTGTATAATAAATTGTTCAAACCATCAATGTACTGACGCTCCTTAGAATACCTTAGTAATTTATACCTATAAAAAAATAAAAGAGAAAGAGAAATGTGTTTGAAAAGACAAAAACATGCAAAATGTGTTTTTGGTCCTTTTATAATTAAGGCATTTTATTAGACAAAAAAATGCTACCTGAAAAAAAGAATTTTGCACTTACAACTATTCTACTAAACAGTTATAGTATTACAGTGACTTCTAATGACTTATCGCTGTACCATAGATCCCAGCAGAGAACCTTCCTTATATAACACAGAGAACCACAACAAACAGAGAATAAGAGGTTGCAGGCTGCTTATTCCTGAATAGGATGCCTACATCAAACATCTGCCTCCCAGGGCTCAGGGATCACACCATGGAAGAGGGGGTGGAAAGACAAGTGAGAGGGAAGCCGGGCATGGTGGCGCACGCCTTTAATCCTAGCATGTGGGAGGCAAAGGCAGGTAGAACTCTGTGAGTTCAAGGCCAGCCTGGTCTACAGAGTGAGTTCCAGGACAGCTGGGGCTACCAGACCCTGTCTCGAAAAGACCGAAAAAAAAAAAAAGTGAGAGGGGATGGATGACCACAAGGAAGCAGAGTTTTCCAGACAGCTGGCCAGTTACTCATATGAACTCACACCAATGGTGACAGCAGGCACAAGTCCCATGTAACCTCAGACCAGACAAAAATCTCATCATGGACCTAAGAAAACTCCAAAGTCTCAAGATGATGCTAAACTTACCGTCCTAAAAACTGGACTTCCCCCCGATGGTGATGAGGAATAGACGTGTACTTTCCCAAGTCGCCCTCTGGCCTCGTTACGTTATAGCCAGCATAGTGAACTCTGCAATACAACATAAAATTACATAAAATGGATCATATGAGTTCAACTCAAAAGCAGAGTGTGTAAAGCTGCCTGCCAGTCACTTCACACAGCACTCTGAATGAAAAAGAAAAAAAAAAAAAAGGAGCCACAAAAAATGGGACTTAGGAACCTCAAAAACTTCTTTCCTGCCCAAAGTGTCCTTTCTCAGAATAGACAAGTAGGATTTACCACACAGAAATGAAATCTAGAACCTGTGCTATGAAGAGACTTGTACCTCGGCATACCTGTTCCAGAGGTCGTCGTCCTCCCCTCCCCACCCCCAGAAGGCGTTGGGGAAGCCATTGATCTTCCGAAACTGCTCCACGGTCAGTCCACTCACCCCGCCGAAAAACTCCTTATATGGAAGACTGAAAAAGAACAGGACACCAAATCCAAATCAAAAAGTGGGACAGCTGCCATGAGTCCGAGTTTTCAGCCTGTCATGTGCTTCATAAAACACACTCCTATGTTCCATGGAAATGAGTGAGCTATAAACAAGAGCATTCTGGAGAATGTGAACTAAGAAACAAGACATTTTCATGTGACAGCAAAGCAAGTACTTAGATTAAGCACGAAATAAAAACATTCACAGCAGCTGAAACTTAATAGTACTATGATTTCATAAGATTCAAAACCCAGTGTTCAAAAATAGTATAATATTCTCACAATGAAAACAAACTTGATTAAATAGTAACTGTTGGTCAGACCTTGCTAAATTGATGACATTTAAAAATATTAACTGACTTAGTTATAAATTCAATATTTATTATATAGAGAAAAGGATAAATATAAATCAGAAGAAGCAATGCTAGCATTTAATTTTGAAGTGACTAGCTGCCTGTTCCTAAAATTACTAAAAACTCAAAAAAATTCAGATACTTAAATATATGCTTTTTTCATTTAGTGTGCCTAGGTGCATGTTTGTATGTGTGTGTGCGTACATGCCACTGTGTGTGTAGGTAGAGGACGATGTGAAAGTCAGGTCTTCCACCATGTGGCTTCCAGGGATGGAACTTCATCCCCCATCATGCTTGGCAGCAAATGCCCTTACCCACTGAGCATCTCATCAATCCAAAACATACTTATTTTGCATGTACTAATATTTAGAAAATAAGTATATTTCTAATTTAGATTCCATTTTCCTCACCCCTAACCCAGTTTCTAAGGAACAAAACGATGAAACTTTTTTAAAGTTTTTATTTACTTGTGTTTATGTGTGTAAGAGTGAGACAATGTCAGAAGACTACTCTGAGGGTTCAGCTCTCTCCAGCCACTACCTGGGTCCAGAGGATCAAGCTCAACTCATTAGGTTTGGCAGCAAGACTCTTTACCAGCTGAGCCTTCTCACCTGCCCATTATGCAGTATTTTTAAAGTACACTTTTGATAATCGAAGCTGCTAGTTGAAAAGTGGACTGGTTTTATTCTTAGTGTTCTTAGACCAGCAGCCCTGAACCAAGGTGCTCTTGGGGGGAGGGGGTGCATCATGCCCCATAAGGTGTCAAGCAACCAAGCTGCCTTAGCAGGGGACTGTGAGCAAGCACAGCACCCAAAAGTCAAAAAGTTGTCTGTGAAAAAGAGAAGGTGGAGATGTAATGGTGTGAAGGACTTGCCTGCCTTGCTGTGCCTGCTGGAATCCTGCATGGCACAAAAAGCCCAAGAGAAAGCATCTCTCAGATGAGGACTGCAGGAGAAAGCAGTCTCCCTAACCCTGGGCCAAAGACACCCCAAGACAGTAAAAGCAGCATTGAATGTCACAGGAAACCTCACAGGCTCACCCCTTGGGAACTCATGGCACCAGAGTTCCTCAGGACTCCGAAGCACCCTGGACAAGGACACTGCATTTTCCACAGCTTGGATTACTCCTTCGTCATATTTTAGTTACTAGTTTTATTTTATTTTATGTGTAAATACACCTATATTGTGCAATTCCCACAGAAGTCAGAAGATGGCATCAAATCCCCTGAAACTGGAGTTACAGACAGTCCTTAGTCGCTATGTTGGTGCTTCGAAAATAATCCAGGTCCTCTGCAAAAGCAGCCATGCTCCTTAACTACTGAGACACGGCTCCAGCCCACTCTTTGGGTGACTCTCATGCCATTGTTTTTGGAAAAGGAGCTGGGACTGTTCAGTACACAGACATGAGGAAATGTCGGTGAGCTTGCTGGCATGCGTAAGTCTGTTGGCTGTTCTGTGTAAGGGAAAACATTCCCTGAATTATACACGCAATGGAAAAGGATTAATAAAATAAAGGTATCATGAACAAACTAACAAGGACAGAGCAAAACTGTAGTGTTTATCTTTCACTGTCCAAAGTAGGAGACACACTAACCTGAACAAGAGGCAGCAGTCAGGGTGTGGACGTCACTGTGGCCAGAGCCGCTTTACCAGCCTCCCTCCTGAGACTGTGCGCTGACCGCCCCGTGCCTCGAACTGCTGCCGCCTATGTCCATCCTAGATAATTTCTAAACAAGCTCCCATGAAGTGATGATTTAAATGTGAAATGTCCCCATGAGCTTACGAATTTGAACACTTGGTGTACAACTGGTGGCACTGTTTGGGGAGGATGTGGACTCTTTGGAAGGCAGAGCCTTGTGGAGGAAGACATCGCTGGGGGCAGGCTTTGGGCTTTATAGCCTGCCCCACTTCCTATTCCCTCTCTTTGCTTCCTGTGTGGGGAAGAAATGTGATGAGCCAGCTTCCTGCTCCAGCTGTGGTGCCCCTCCTACCGAATACTTTACCTCTCTGGAGCTCTAAGCCAAAACAAATCCTCCCTCCCCTAAATTGCTTTCCATCTGAGTGTTACTTAACAATTCAACTAGAACACATGATGTAATAGTCCTGGATTACTCCAATGGATACCAGTGTGTTTTGTTCTCTAGGAACTGAGAGTTTAGAAGAAGCTTCATATTGACTTCCTCAGTGGCTGATTTACTAATTTACATTCCCAACAGCAATGTATAAAAGGTTCTCTTTTACCACCATCATCATGAGCATTTGTTATCCGTGCGTGCAAATGGGTTTTACTCAGCCATAAAGAAGAAAAAAATTACAGGAAAATAGATGCAAACAGACATCGTCATATAGGGTCTGATGGTGGAAGTAGGACTGGGCTCCGAAGTTAAGAGCACCGACTGCTCTTGCAGAGGACCTGGGTTTGAGTCCCAGCACCCACATGGTGGCTAAGAACCGTCTTTAACTCCAGTTCCAGGGGAATCTGACACCCTCTTCTGACCTCCTCACATTGCATGACACGGGTGCACCAACATGCAGACAGTACATTCATACACATAAAAAAATAAAAAAAAAATAAAAAGACTGGGGGGAATGAATGAGACTGACAGGGGGTGAGGGAATTCAATACATCTCTAAGTATAGGCTATACCTACATGAGAATGTCGTCGTGAAACCTGTCACTATGTGAAATGAATATATGCCAATAAAATGTAATCAGAAAAAGAAAAGGGGCATTAGTTCCAACTAGCTGACACCCTCCATAGTTAAGTTCCTGCTTGTGTTGTTCCCTTGTGTTTTCCTCAAGCCTTCTCAGTACCAAACCTTTAAATTTGACACTTGAGTACTTAAAACTGGTTACTTGGATTAATATTCACTTACATGATAAAGATAAAATACTCACATGTTTCTAGGAATCTGGGGGTACCATTCAGTAGGTGAATGCTTGCCCTGAAAGGGTGAGGACCTGAGTTTGGGTCCCCAGCACCAATATAAAATGTCAGGCACAGAGATGTGTGCCAGTACTTGGAGGTGAAGAAGGGGGGGACCCTGGGACTTGCTGTCCAGTGAGTCCAGTTAATTAGTGAGTTCCAGGTTCAGTGAGAAACCATGTCAAAAGTAACGTGGAGAGTGATTAAGGAAGACACCTGGCATTAACCTCTAGCCTCCAGATGTACGCACACTCATGCACATCCCCTACGCATCCCCTACGCAAACATATACACACAAACACAAAGATATCTCTAGTCAGAAAATGAAACAGGTAAAGAATGCATAGTTCAAGAAGAGCTGCAGAAGAAAGGCCATCTGGGCCCTGAACTATCTCTAAGGGAAGGTGTGGTGCTTTGAAAAAGAATGTCAACCATAGGCTTCAAGTATTTGGACATTTTGTCCCCAGTTGTGGCACTGTTTTGGGAGATCTTAGAAGGTGTGGCCATGCTGGAGGAAGCACATCACTGGGGGCAGCTTAGAGAGTTCAAACAGCCTTGCCAGTCTCCAGTCTTGCTCTCTGCTTCCTGTGCCCACTGAAGATGTGAAGCTCTCCTTTCTGCTCCAGCCGCCATGCCTCCCTGCCATGATGGTCTCTAAGTCCCTGGAACTGTCAACAGTAAGCTCAAATAAACTCTTCCTTTTATAAGCTCCCTTGGTTGTGGTGGTCCTATCACAGCAATAGAAAACTGACCAATGCAGAGGAGAGGTAAGAAGAGACAGCATGGACCACACGGCAGGATGAGGAGCCCAGAGAGCAGCCCTACACATGGGGTCCATTGGCACCCTTGAGAGGTATGTGTGACCAACCCAGCCCTGTGAGTGTCAGAACCCAGACTTAAATCTCCATTCGTCTGACTAGAGACGCAGGTTCTTTCCCACCACAGCACATTCAAACTTCAGCTCAGTCTCCAACAGACAAGCCAGTCCTTGTTCTTCGGGCACCTAACAATCTCAGGTGGAGGCCAAGCATGTCTGTGCTTGCTCACACAAGCTGCCCAGCACCGGGAACAGCACACACTACTCACATGTACATGTACTTGTCCAGCTTCGCTGCAAAGTGGCGCGGCATCTCCCCACATCCATAGTAGTTCCGGTCGTTTTCAGGGAGATGATCAACATCATGGAAGATCACGCAGTCCCAGACACTGTCTTTCATGGCCTCCTTGAAGCCCACGTTGAAGAGCATCGCACGATTAAATGGTTGTGTGCCAGTCTTCACAAGAGCAGAGAAAAGCAAAACTTGATTCAGTCTTGTCATCTGACAGCTTCCTATACCTTTATGATTTCCTGCATTATGGCCAAACAGTAATTATAGCTTGACAGTGATAAAAACAAATCATAAGCACAAATGCGGATTTTCAATACAGCCAGGCATCACTTAGAAATGTGGGATACATTCTGAGAAAAGTGTCACTGCATGAGCTATGTTGCAAAAATATAGAGGTACACACAAAGACAAAGACTGCTACCTCACTACGTGATACAATCTTTTTTTTTTCATCTTTTTGAGACAGGGTCTCCCTGTAGCTCTGGCTGTTCTGGAACTCACTCTGTAGACCAGGCTGGCCACGAACTCACAGAGATCTGCATGCCTCTGCCTCCCAAGTGCTAGGATTAAAGGTGTGTACCGCCACGCCCGGCATTTATTTATTTCTGTATGTGTATCAATGTACTGTCTGCATGCAAGTTTGTGCACCCGTGTCGTGCAATGCCACGGAGGTCAGAACAGGGTGTCAGATTCCCCTGGAACCGGAGTTCTCCTGGAATTGGAGTTTCAGACGGTTCTCGGCCGCCATGTGGGTGCTGGGGATCGAACCCGGGTCCTCTGTAAGAGCGGTCGGTGCTCTTAACCACTAGGCCATCTCTCCAGCCCCTATGTGATACAATCTTAAGGAACTACTGTTGTACATGCACTCTGTCTGTGACTGATGATGTAACAATGTGGTGCACGACTGCAAACTTTAAATTTACTTATAAGGTTGTTTTATATTTGGGTAACAAAAAAGAAAACCTGGTATCTGTCATTGGCTAGTCTACTGGTATAATACATTTATATGACTGTGTAAGTTGTGTTTCTGTTTTACTTCACATTAAATGAGGATTACTAAAAAATAGTATACGCTAAGGCTGGGTGTGGTGGCGCATACTTTTAATCCCAGCACTTGGGAGGTAGAAACAGACAGCTCTCTGTGAGTTCAAGGAGCCTGGTCTACATACCAAGTTTCAGGCCAGCTGGGGCTACAGGGAGAGTGCGTCTCAAAAAGACCCTCCAAATAGCATATGCTATATATTTTAGTGTTGCTTTCTGTATTCTATGAACATTAAGCCAGGAGCGGAACTGAAGAGAAGGCTCAGGGGTTATGCGCATGTGCCGCTCTTGCAGAGAACCCAAATTCAGTTCCCAGCACACGTCAGGCAGGTCACAACCACCTATAACTCTAGCCCCAGGGGATCATATAATAAGAAAATAAAATATATTTTTTAAAAAGTTAAAACAGGAGGGAGAAGGTACAGGTCACCTGTCTAGTTGCTCAAGGCCCTGGGTTTGATCCCAAACACAAGGGTTGGAGTATTAGAGTACGGCCCTTTACTATGTAATAAAGCTGGGGGTCCTCTCTGAAGGACGAGTGAGTTTGGATGTACTGATGTTTCTAAAACCAACTAAGAGCATTTTAGAGACAACAGCACAAACCCAGCTTCCTAGTCCCACCACCTTCCTTTATCAGGGAAACACACTGAAGCAGACAGACAACAGCTCCTACTCACTTTTTTTTTTTTTTTGGTCTTTTCAAGACAGGGTCTCCCTGTAGCCCCAGCTGTCCTGGAACTCACATTGTAGACCAGGCTGGCCTTGAACTCACAAAGATCCGCCTGCCTCTGCCTCCCAAGTGCTAGGATTAAAGGTGTGCGCCACCACGCCCTACTCCCTTTCTATCTCCACGTGTAAGACAAAAGCATTTTAAAGGACAAAATATAGGAATTCACTCCACAAAACCCAATTTCCTGAATTGCAACCATTCCCCTTACCCATATCAATGATGTATTAAGAAGCACTGGATATAGGAAGGTTTTGTTCCACATCTAAGGAAAATTATGAAGCATTTACCAATGCCTTAGCAACTGTCACAGAATCATTCCCAGGGTAAAGAAATGGATCTGGAGGAAGCAAGGGAGGACACGGGACAGCCGGTCCCAGAGGGCCGCCTCGGGCAGAAGCCACGGCGCAAGCCACAGGTGGGGCATCAGCTTCAGCTCGCAGAAAGCACATTCTTTGTTTATAGACTTTTCATTTGACCACCAATAAAATAGAAAATAAAGGAGGTAAGTTATAACTTTATTATTGGTACATCAACATCGGTTTGGACAAATTAGTTTATTCTAAGGTTTTAAAATTTGTTTCTAGTAAATGTGAACATTAACACCGAATCCCGTGTCTAACCCATCTTCATCAGCCAAGAATAACCCACTTTGACTTTTTGCCTACTTTCTCTGGAATTTTGGGGTCAAAGAGTGTTGGTATTTCTTGCTTTGCTTTACACATTTTCTACTGACATCTTACAGAGGAGGCTGAGGAGGTGAACCACCACCTCCTCCTGCCGATATGGCTATGTCATAATTTTTGGCTAAACAGAGTGTACATTATTATTAGCATTATGTAAATATTTCTTTAGTGTTGAGTATATTCTTTCTCTGCCACAGAGGTTAACTAGCTTTTTGTATAACTAGAAAGGCCAGTATATGTAACCTATACCTTTAATAATTGATATAATCAAAGAAAATTAAATCATCCCTCAGTTCCTTCTCTGTCTTCTGAGCTCAACTCCCACTGTCCTCATTGCCCTGTATGAACCCTAAGATAGCCATGTCTTTATCTGGTTCACTTAATTTGCTGAGGTGCATTTTTCAGCAGGTTATGAAGAAAGAGTCTATGAGTGGAGGTGTGCAGGCACACGTGTGTGTGTGTGTGTGTGTGTGTGTGTGTGTGATCAATGAATGAGTGATAATGCTACCGTTTACCTTTGGATTGACACTCTGGGTAGAAGGTTCTGGAGTACCTTCTCTAGAGTCTGAAAGGCAGGCTCTGCAAGTGTCTAGCGACCTGTGCTGGCAGGACAGTTCATACACTTCTGATTCCTGCCATTTTCCCAATAGTCTTTTTTAATATTTTTATTTATTATTTTTATATGTATGAGTACACTGTCTGCATGTAGGTTGGCACACCCACGTCGTGCAATGCCACAGAGGTCAGAAAAGGGTGTCGGATTCCCCTGGAACTGGAGTTAAAGATGGTTCTTAGCTGCCATGTGGGTGCTGAAAATCGAACCCAGGTCCTCTGCAAGAGCAGTCGGTGCTCTTAACTGCTGAGCCATCTCTCCAACCCCCCAATAGTCTTCTTTAAAGTATCTTTTCTTCTTCATTTTATTCTAAAATGTCAAAATACGATGCTTCGTAATAGATGTATACTCTATTTACGTGAGCCCTGTCTGGGACTCAAATTTCACCTCTGGAGATTTTTCTTTTTCTTTTTCTTTGGCCCTTTCCTTCCATTATCTTCAAATGTTTTTCTGCTGTAGTTTTTCCAGAACTCTGATGAATGAATGTAATAGTAACATAATAATGTACTACAAATCACAGTAAAACTTTGGGACCTAGGAAGCGTCATGATTTGAAGTTATAACTTGGTGATAGAGCTCCTGATGAGCACTGTGAGGCCCTGGGGTGGATTCCCAGGGCTGCAAAGAGTAAACAGGAACTTTAGGAGGCCAGCAGTAGTCATCTGTGATATGACCATGTCATCTTCAGAGCTGAAATTCTTCTAGGAGCAGCTCAGAAAACTTCATGAGATCCGTATAAGTTTGTTCAAGGCCTTGTCGGGAGGCCCAATTAAGGCAGGTAGATCCACTTCTAAAATGGTTCACTCACATGACTGACAAGATGACATTAGCAAGTCATTTTTTTGAAATATTTATTATTTTTATTTTATTGCCTCCATGTATGTAAGTGCACATGTTATACAATGCCCAGGGAGGTCAGCAAAGGGCACTGGAGTCCCTGGAACTGGAATTACAGACTACTGTGGGCCACCATGTGGGTGCTGGGAACTGAACTCGGGTTTGCAAGAGCGGCCAGTGCTCTTAACCACCGAGCTATCTCTTCAGCCCCTGGCAAGTCATTTCTGATCCATGGTCCTGAGTACTAGGACATAGCAGCTTGAGTGCTAGGACATAGCAGCCTGAGTGCTAGGACATAGCAGCCTGAGTGCTGGGACATAGCAGCCTGAGTGCTGGGACATAGAAGCCTGAGTGCTAGGACATGCAGCCAGCATTCCCAAAGCATGTGCTCCACAACAGCAAGTTAACATGCCTGACCTGGCCTCAAGTCAGGGACTGCCTCTATAGTATTTGTCACCACATATCAAAGAAGTTTCTTTTGCAATAGACAGAGACTGTTACAGAATTCCACAACTGGTCACTCACAGAGAATAAATCCCTGTAAGATGTCCAACCCTAAGCAACAAGTCTATGATGGAACCTCTATATCTAAAGCTCACAGAACACAGTGGAACAAGGGTAGAGAGAATACCAATGCATCTCTCAACAGTGAAGCTTCCTCATGCGACAGACAGTGATGAACCTAAAAGCATGGCCAAAGTACAGAGAATAAGAGTCTGCACAGTGTGGGTCCCTGCACAGTACCCTCTGCACAGTTTACTCACCCAGGGTTCAGAGACCATTGAGGAAGAGAAGGCAGAAAGACTGCAAGAGGCAGGGGAGGGGGTGCGTGGCCATAAGGAGCAGAGACCTGGCTCTTACGAACCTTCAGTAATGATGTCAGCATGCACAAGACCCTGGCAAATTCAATCAGATGCAAACCCAGCATAGAACTGGGGAAATGGGCAGCAGGTCTCAACCTGAGCCAAAAAACTACTGGCAGCTGACTGTTGCTGGGTAAGAGAGAGGTCATCTTTTTTTATAGTAAAAAAAAATCTGTATTTAGAATTAGCCAACAGGACTGCTTAGATGATCCCAATTTTGTTGACAATATCCAAAGCATCATAATCAAGAGCCAGCTGAACACAGGCCTTCTTCTCTCCGTCAGGCCTAATCAGGGTATGGCTTTGGCCACATCAATGCTGTAGAGCTTCTTCACAGCCTGTTTGATCTGGTGCTCATTGGCCCTGAAGTCCACAGTGAACACAGTGTGTTGTTAACTTTTGTCTTCTTCATGGCTGACTCAGTGGTCGGAGGGAACTGGATGATGGCATAGTGGTCAAGCTTGTTTTTCGGGGGCGCACCTGGCTAGGGTATCTGGGATGCCTCCAGAGCTGCAGGGTCTTGGGCCACTAGAAGGTGGATGTGGATTTCTTGTGGCTGTGGACACCTTTCAACTTTGCCTTCTTGGCTTTCAATGCCTTCACTTTGGCTTCGGCTTTGGGAGGGGCAGGAGCTTCCTTCTTTGCTTTCAGTGCCATCTTGGCAAAAAGGCAAAGTTCATCTTCTTAAAGGGAGAGACTCAATAGCTGACCAGACCCCAGTGGATGAACTTGTACTGAGGGATGTCTTGGTATACTAACTTGACTCCAAAGGCCTTACCATAAATGACAGAATGCAAGATATCAGGTAGAGGGGCCTTCAGAGGGATGTAGATGGAGACGGGGGTATAGAGATGATTTAAGTTGTTTTGTATGAAATTCACAAAAATTCAATTAAAAATACATATTAATACCAGGCACAGTGGTATGCACCTTTAATCCAGCTCTTGTGAGACAGAGGCAGGCAGATCTCTATGAGACTAGGTCAGCCTGGTCTACATAGTGAGTTCCAGACAGGATGGGACTAGAGAAACCCTGTCAAAAAATATATTAAATATTAATACACAGGTTACATATACCATTGAATGCATCAGGAACAAAGTTTGAAGGGTCATATTAAGCATGTTTCCACAGGGAGAAGGCATAGGTGAGTGTATGTGTGTGTGTGTGTGTGTGTGTGTGTGTACACACGCACACACACATGCACACTTAAAACAGATCTAGAAAAACAGATCTAGAATAAACCACAAAAGAAGAAAAGCTCACAATCTTCAGAGTAAAAATCTGAATTGCTACAAAAATAGCAGTATATAAAAGGACAAGATAGGTCACCTTATATATTATTAATTTTTTTGTATATTCTACTGAAAAATGAGAAAACAAATCCTAACAGAAATAGACAGTAGACTTAACAGAAAAGCCAAAAATAGATTCACATACATGTAACATGTGTAGGAACTCATTCCCAACAAAGATCTTGATAAAGAAAAGGCCACTTTTTGACAAACAATTATGAAATAACTAAACAGCCATAAGCAAAAACAAAAAACTCCACTTTCATCCTTATTTCATACCACATGTAAAGATTAACTCAAAAAGATTAGCCTGAATCTATACACTAAACCACAAAATTTCTAGAAGAAAAAAATTATTAGAGAATAACTTCTCAAAATCAAAATGGAAAACAAAATTGTCAAGAATAATAAACTGGACTTTATCAAAATTAAAATTTCACTTTTCAAAAAAACACCACCAGAGGCAGGAGAAGTAGCTCAGGGGTAGAATACCTGAATACTAAGTGAAAGGCCCTTAATTCCAGCACAGGAAGTCAGGGAGCACTGTTCAGAAAATAAAAGGGCAAGCCATGGGACTGAAGGTAAATACTTGCCAAGCATATGACTCATAAAGACCTACAACTAGAATACACAAAGATTCAGCTCAGTAAAAATGCACTCCAGTTAAAATATGGGCAAAATACTTAACAGAAACTTCCTAATCGACGTGGACAGCAAAGAAGTAAAAAACTACATAGTTAATCAATAACAAAGAGACTGGAGAGAGTTCAGTGGTTAAGAGCACTGGCTGCTCTTGCAGAGAACCTGGGTTTGAGTCCTAGCACCTGCATGACAGCTAACCATTTGAAACTCCAGTTCCAGGGCATCTAACACCCTCTTCTGATCTCCACAGGCATTGTATGACACACATGCAATTACATACATGCAGGCAATACACTCATATACAAAAATAGTAAATAAAACATTTCTAAGTATTCTAAATAAATAAATAAAATTTCAAATTGTGAGAAGATCACTATAGACTCTTTATCCATGACAAATGAAAAAAAGGAGAACCTAACAGGAAAGGTCAGGGTGATGGTCAGCTCTACCCTGACACAACCTAGAATCATTGGGAAGAGTTTTAATGAAGGATTACTGTCTACTCCAGGTTGGTCTGGGGGCACTCCGTGAAGACCATAATCAAGTTAATTGATGTGGGAAGACCCAGCCCACTGTTAGCACATTCCCTGCCTGTCCTGAGCTATGGAGTGGAGAAACTCCTGAGCACAAATTCACAAACACACACTCATCTACTGCTCTCTGCTCCTGCCTGTGCCTGTCAGGTGACCAGCTGCTTCAAGCTCCTGGTCTTCCTGGCCATGATGCACTTTAATCTGGAACTGTGAAATAAAATCAACTTCCAAAGAAGCTAAGCCAGTCAACACACATTAATGTAAAACGTGCTTCATGAGGCTGAGGTCAGAGAAAGCAGTGACCGAAGTCAGCAGAGAGAACTGGCTTCACCTGTTCTCGTAGTTCCTTTAGGTTTCTGAATCATCACTTTATCCACATTTTAAAAGAATACAAGCACAGTAACTCAATTATTTCATTACAGTTGAAATCATAGATGGGACAGCAGTAAGTTGGGGTCTTTTTAACTTTATGTCCACTATGTTAAGAAACTTTGCTGGGCGTGGTGGTACATGCCTTTAATCCTAGCACTGGGAGGCAGAGGCAGGCGGATCTCTCTGTGAGTTCAAGGCCAGCCTGGTCTACAGAGTGAGTTCTAGGTCAGTTGGGGCCACAGGGAGGCCCTGTCTCAAAAAGGAAAAAAAAAAATTTTTTTTTTTAAAAAAGAAATTTTGATGTCAGATTGCACAGTTTCTGTTCATGGCAAATGGGATGAGGTTTCTTTTTTAAAATTTTATTTATTTTTTATGTGTATGAATGTAGTGTCTGCATGTAGGTTTGTGCACCCGTGTCGTGCAATGCCACGGAGGTCACAAGAGGGTGTCGGATTCCCCTAGAACTGGAGTTAAAGACGGTTCTCAGCCGCCATGTGGGTGCTGGGGATCAAACCCTGGTCCTCTGCAAGAACAGTAGGTGCTTTTAACCGCTAGGCCATCTCTCCAGCCCCGAAGCTTTCTTTCTTTTTCTTTTTGCCTTGCCAATATCTATTCCTTAATTCTACTCTCTTCCTGTTGGTCTCTCAATCTAAAATAACCCCAGGCTCCCACCTGGGAGGCATCACAGGTGTGGTCCTTTATGTAACTTTTTCTTTGCCGATCTGCTCATTGGATGCAAATTTTCTTACTAAGCTGGTCTCTACCTTGGAAGGGATAGTTTCATTCTTAACATTAGCAGAAGGCTGGGAAGTTAAGTGTGTGCCTACAACAGACACAGTCAAAGCTCTGTGACCAAGAAGACTGAAAATGAAAACCTATGAAAGCAGGACAGTGGATGCTCACTGCATAGCACTCTTCCATTTATTTATTTATTTATTTATTTATTTATTTATTTATTTATTTATTTATTTTTTGGTCTTTTTGAGACAGGGTCTCCCTGTAGCCCCAGCTGTCCTGGAACTCACTCTGTAGACCAGGCTGGCCTTGAACTCACAAGGATCCACCTGCCTCTGCCTCCCAAGTGCTAGGATTAAAGGCGTGCGCCACCACGCTCAGCAGCACTCTTTTATAAGGATTGCTGCCTGGCTGGATCAGCTGCCCTATTAAGGTTGATGCAATATTCACTTTCAGGGCTAACCAGCAGCCAACTCCATAGGACTTCTCATCAAGAACTGTTAATGAAAAAAAAAAAAAAAAAAAAAAAAAAACCCTCATCCTTCACTCTATTTAAATTCATAGAAATAGAAATGCTCTTTCAAAATTAAGCACAGTGAATATGTCTGAGGTCATTCACATAATCTGAGTGAGTCACAGAAGTTAGAAGAGAACAGTAATGGCTGCCAAAGTCATGAACCTCAGACAGCTGCACAGGACAAACTGCTCCCAAGAGCCTGAATCACAAAATAAGAGAAACCTCAACTAAATTAAGCTTCATAGAGGTTTCCAAGAACAAACAAAAGCCACAAACCTAACAACAGCATAACATGGAACAGTATTACAAATCACACATTAAATATGCAGGATGAACATCAGCTGTAGTTACTTAGCAGCCATTAAGCCTACACCAGGGTGCCAGACGTGGTGGCATACACCTTTAATCCCAGCACTCTGGAGGCAGAAGCAGGCAGATCTCTGTGAATTCAAGACCAGCCTGGTTTACATAGCAAGTTCCAGGCCAGCTGGGGCTACAGGGAGACCCTGTCTCAAAAAGACCTAATTAATTAATTAAATATACCAAGCTGAAGGGTGGAGAAGTGGCTCAGTGGTTAAGAGCACTGGCAACTCTTGCTGAGGATGTAGGTTTGGTTCCTAGCATCCACATGGCAGCTAACAACTGTCCACAACTAAGTTCCAGGGGATCCAACCCACTCTCTGGCCTCTGGAAGCACTAATGTGTTTCATGGTGTACTTGTATTGTATATATGTAGCCAAAACACTCATACACGTAAAATATAAATAAAAACATTTTACGGAGTTGTGTGTGGTGGCTGCCCTGTACTTCAGAGGCAGAAGCAGGCAAGGTGGACCTCTGTGAGTTCAAGGCCAGCCTGTTCTACACAGTGAATTCCAGGCAAGCCATATGTATGTGTATATGTATATACATATATATGTGTGTGTGTATGTGTGTGTATATATATGCGTATACATATATATAAAGGTTATCATCCCAAAGTCAAGCATAATGTTATTTGACCAAATCAAAGTTATTACCCAAAAAATACAGGTTCAATCCCAAGTATGATTCTACTCAGCTCTAAATCCAAGGATGTGTCTCCATCTGAGTAATCTTTAGCTGTACATTTCAAATCAGCCATGTTCAAACATTCAAGTTCAGGAGTGTTCAGTCACCACTGGAAAACTGTCCTCACCTGCTCGATGACATAAAAGGCGAATTCCAGCCGCTGTTTCTGGAGCATTGGTATCAGGTGCAAGAAAAAAATTGGAAGATGTTCATGGCGGTTGCGGAAAGGGATGAGGACTGCCACCTTTCAAAGAAAACAGGCACGTGTGAACCATGAGGCAGTACAGCTGCAGACTCTGCACGTGAAGATAAAAGCTGACCACGGGAAACATCCATGAGACACGGCCCTGTGCATTCTCTCATCAGAGGACAGCATACGTTCACACAGACACAGCCCCTCCTTCACGTGGATACGCCTTGTGAGGCCAGGAGTGACCCATGCACTCAGCAATCATATTAATCATCACTCTCAATCCTTGATTTCTTGAATCCAAACTTTACCGTACAGTCATACAGTTCAGACACTGACCTTCACAAAATTAAAGTGTCCCCTAATTTGCTACCCTTAATTTCTGAGTTAAATGATCTGTATTAAAACTATTAATAAACTTTGAAATTGGCACAGTAAATTTTTACAAACCATAAATTCCAAAGACACCAAATTTTGAAATGTACCAATGAAACTATAAGTAGTATATGCCTATCTCCCTCTGGATTCTGCATTTTTAAATACAATCCGAAATTACACAGGAACCATAAACCCGAGATTTATAAAAACTTTAACTGGACCAAATAAATTTAACTAATCAATGAACAAATAATCAAGAATGCCTAAGTTCTGGGATCAATCTTACTTGTAAAATCAGGATATAACATAGATAGTGTCACCACCAACAAAGTCTGGTTCGGGAGCTAAGGGTGCAGCTGGAAGGCAGAGCATGTGCTTAGCATGTGCTTAGCATGTACTTAGCATGTGTGGGGTCCTGGATTCAGCCCCTGACACCAAAACAAAGGAAAGGAAACCAGTAACATTTAGCTAATTTTTTCACATTTTTGAAAATGGCACAAAATCTTAAGTTATTAAGGGTTTACTGGGACAAAGAACTGACTGAAACAATAAACTTCTCCCAAACAATAAACCTCTGCGTTAAAAAAACTTTTCAAAGACTCATAAAAAGATACAAGACATTTACGACAGAATGCAGGAGCTCGGGTAGGGTGGGGGGCAAGGGAAGGGGAATGAGTCTAAATTGGACTGAGGAATGTTGTAAGAAATGCACAAAACTTCAATAAAAATATTTTTTAAAAAAGAGTAAGATAGGGGCTGGAGAGATGGCCTAGCGGTTAAGAGCACTGAGTGCTCTTGCAGAGGACCCAGGTTTGATCCCCAGCACCCACATGGCGGCTGAGAACTGTCCATAACTCCAATTCCAGGAGAACTCCAGTTCCAGGGGAATCCGACACCCTCTTCTGACCTCCGCGGCTTTGCACAACACGGGGGCACAAACCTGCATGCAGACCGTACATTCATACACATAAATAAATAAAATAAAAATAAAAACAAGAGTAAGATAGCCAAGTGTGGTGGCCTACACTTTTAATTCCTGCACTCAGAGGCAAAAGTGGGTGGATCTCTGTGAGTTCAAGGCCAGCCTGGTCTACATGAGTTCCAGGCCAGCAGGGGCTACAGGAAAACTGTCTCAAAAAGATGCCAAAAAAATATTAAAAAGAAAAAATAGTAACATATAATTTGGCAAAATTGAAGGTACCTGGAGTAGGAAGGACACTTCTCACTTTCCTTTAAGCTGGTGGCAGAGCTAAAACAGATGGTGCCAATACACAGCTGTGCCTTCATGTTCTATCAGTGACTTCATGGTAAGTGGTAGGAACCAATGTGATTTGGATGTCCTGTAGCTCCGAATGATTAGCTCAGGATCTTGAGAACGTCAACACTGCTATAGCCATACAGACCCAACACCCAAGCCCCCCTCCCCTCCTTGCGTGACAGTCACTGAGGGCACTGGCCTCCCTGCTGAGAGCATGGCTGGCATGATCCCTGAATCTCTAAATCAGCACACAGACAGACCGGCTCACAGGCCCCAGGTTTACAGTTAATGCAGGACATTTTTAAGAAAAGTAAAGAGAGAATGAGTCCTAATGAAACTTACCTTCTGGGTGCCACAAAGGTTCTGATATGAGAGACTTCCTTGCCTTCCCACCCATAGAACAAGGAGAAATATGACAATGATGAGGTCGCTCCCCAACTGTAAATTGGAGACAACTACTGTAGAGGTAATCTCTTATAAAACCGGTAAAACTGCTTTCTTTAATTGACTACTAGACATGGGAACTGTGGAAGGGATTACTCTCTGTTCAGAACCAAATATAATACTAAAGTCCTAGGGCTATGCACTCAGGCAAAATATATTAATACAGGAGCTCTGACATCAGCAATGGATTGTTCTACCAGGTGGATGTTGGCCAGGGGATCCAAGGCCCCACAAAAGGTAAGGGCTCCTTGCCTCTAAGTTGGGATACCTACAGGAGGAGAGGCAATAAGACCCTGCTGCCGAAGACCTGACGTTAACATGGGAGGGATGTATTGAGACCACACATGCAAGTGTACAGATGGCCTCTGGAATGCCAGAGAGTGTTACCAAAGGCCACTAAACCAATAAAGCAAATATGGGTCTCCCTGAGTCAAGCAAGACTCCACTGTCAGCACCAGCTACACCTCACCTGCCTGGAAATACTGTGCAGCAGAGGCAGCCATGTGCCTGTATATCCCAAATCTAATTGGCTATTGGCTCTCCCCTTGGAGAAATAACCCATGGCTGATGCCACAAGCTTACATCCTCTACAGGTTAGGAGATGTTATAAGCCACAGTAAGACCCTGTCATATTTAACAGGGGGGAAAATTGTAATTCATGGATTAACATATCCAAACATGTGTCTATGCTAAAGTAACCTACCATAACTATTAGTGCTGCTTAAATACCTATATATCTAATTGCTTGTTCTTCATTAGTAGGATCGAAAGGTTATTCCTGGACAAACTGTCAGCCCATGAAAGGAAACAGCCAGAATTGACCAGAGTCCAAGTCAACAGCTCCAGAGAGAGTGGACTGTTTTACCTCACATCCACCTGTGCCCCTTTTCTAAGCCTAGGGAACAACCTGCGGAAGAGGGGGCGTGGTAGAATGTAAGGGCTGTGATTGGGGTGAATGGTGAAACTACAGCAATGTAGTCTGGACACTCATTTGATCAACTTGATTGAACAAACAACCTGTCACCCCCCACTGGATGTTGGGGCTGTAGGTGTTTGGGCACAACAGCCTGCAGATAGGTTTTGCATGAAGGATGCTTGTACTCATGGATTATCACTTATAGCTAAAAATGAAAAAAAAAAAAAAACTGAGGGAAAGATGCAGGACAGTTATGGCAGAATGCATGATCTGGGATGGGGTGGGGGGGGGGAGGGAAAGGGAAATAAGCCTGAACTGAATTGGAAAAAATGTATGAAATGCACAAAGCATCAATAAAAACTAATTTAAAAAAAAAAAAAAAGAAAGAAAAGTAAAGAGAGAAAGAAGTTAGGTGGGTCATACCCGTCCTTACCAGTTCCCTCCTGGAGTCTATCAGAGTGCTAACTTGCAGGAAAATAAGGATCAAGCTTGTGCCTCCCAGCCATACCTTTGGCTAAAAGGTGGCCACCAATAATACAACATGAATGGGTTATGAAAGCAGTTAGGCATGCAGACAGTACATTCATACACATAAAAAAATAAATTTAAAAAATGAAATAAAATAAAAATAAAAGCAGTTAAAGCAAATTATAGTTACTGGGCAGAGAGATGGCTCAGTAAATAAAAGTGTTTGCCATGCAAGCCTGACCAACCAACACCTGAAAGTTGTCCTCTGACCTCCTCACATACGTAATGGCATGCAACACACACACAAACACACACACACACACACACACACACACACACACACAAAATCGCACACCACACATACAATAAATAAAATAAGAATTTTTTTTAATTAATAAAATTATAAGAGCTGGAGAGATGGCTCATCAGGTAAGGGGAAGCACTTACTGCTCTTGCACAGACCTGAGCTCGGCTCCCATAAGACAGACATACATAGACATACATACATACACATGAATAAAAACAAAAACAAATCTCTTTTTAAAAACCAAATTAGAGGGCTGGAGTGATGGCCTAGCGGTTAAGAGCGCCGACTGCTCTTGCAGAGGACCCGGGTTCAATCCCCAGCACCCACATGGCGGCTGAGAACCATCTTTAACTCCAGCTCCAGGGGAATCCGACACCCTCTTCTGACCTCCGCGGCATTGCACGACACGGGTGCACAGACCTACATACAGACAGACAGTACATTCATACACATAATAAATAAATTTAAAAAAATAAATAAATAAAAATAAAATAAAAACCAAATTAGAGATATTTAAGGGAAATAGCCATTAAGTGGCTTCAGAGGCCACACTGCAGTCAGAAACTCAGGACAACCAGGGGAGCTGATGAGCTGACCGTATGAGACAGTAAAGACCAAGCCACGGCCCTTAGTACTACTACGTATTCTTCAACGGACAATCTAAAATACTAAGAGCTGGTGTTGTGCTTGTTTTGGTATTTATTTTTATCTTATCAAAAAAACGTGAGAACGTTGAAAGGGAACGAAATTACCAGAATTTGGGCCAATTCAAATACACTAAACTAATGTTTTAATAGCAAATCAGTGTCCAAATTGCAATGAGATGCCATCAGACATTACGAGTGATGGGCCTAAAGCCATGTTTTCCTATTAAAATGAGGCTAGATAATACCTTCAAAATTCATTTGGCGTGCCCCTGTAGCTGTGGGACAATGTTCTTAATAGCTTGTAATTTATTGTCTAGAAAAAGATCTCAGTGTTCTACGGTCATTTACTCTGAGGTTTAATAGCTTCATTTCAGAATGTTCTTTCTTCCACGTGCACTGACTTGCTGTACAAACTCCTCTAGGTGGATGCACGGTGGGGGAGGTGGGAGGAAGAAGGTGGGGAGATGGAGAGGTGGGAGGGTGGGGGGGGTGGACATCTGATGATCGCCTAGTGAAAGAACAACACTTTTTCTTCTCAGATCCTTCCTCACCACCTCTCATTCAAGCACACTTATCTTTTCCCTTGCCTCCACTTCAATCTTAGTGAATTTATGCACATTTCCTTTCTTGTTATCCCCTAACCCACTGTTAAAAGACAATCAGGAAGATGTCTACCACACGGATTTCCCCAGCAAGTACTTGCACCCCTTTCACACTTCAAGCACACGGTCAGCTACATGTCCCTAAGCAACGTGGCTTTCAATCTGGGTAGCTCAAAGCCCAAATAGCTGTAGCCACCAAATTATAGTAAAGCAGAGGTAAACTACTGAGCTCTCATTCTCCTGGGGTGTTTACAATTCTATCTTCCTCTTTTTCCTCACTTCCAGTGCCTAAAGGAACAAGTTTCAGAATGATTTTTTTTTTTTTTTTTTTGTCTTTTCGAGACAGGGTCTCCCTGTAGCCCCAGCTGTTCTGGAACTCACTCTGTAGACCAGGCTGGCCTTGAACTCACAAAGATCCACCTGCCTTTGCCTCCCAAGCGCTAGGATTAAAGGCGTGTGCCACCACGCCCGGCTAGAATGATTCTTTTTAACTGCAAGTTCTTGTTCCTTCTCTCTCCTGGAGTCATAACATCCAATAACAACAGCTCAATAATCTGCATTTTCACCTAACATTTTATACAGGCTGAAACAGGTGGCTAAGACCCATCTTTGAGGGACCTTGGATGAATGAGATGGAGAACTCTGGCCCTCTACGAATATGTATTTATACAGAACAGAGGCTGACACGGTGCTGTATACCTTTAATCTCAGCACTTAGAAGGAAGAGGCAGGCCAAACTCACAAGATCTCCATAAGTATGAGGACAGCCTGGTCTATGTGACAAGCCAGCGCTATACAATGAGACCATCTCAAAGAAAAAAAGAGTAAAAGGAGATATAGAAAGAGGGTTTTAAATGTTAACCCTCAAGTGGAGAGCAGATTTTAACATAAATCTAGTAATCCCATCTTTCCTTCTCTGAATTCTACTCCAGTATTAGAAGTGGATGTTATCAGAATACACTCGGGCAGAGGGGGGCACAGAAGAAATTATTTAATTAGATATAGCAAATAGAGCTCACCTCTGAAGTATCTCCAAATTTAGGCCACAGCTTAAAACCACAAACTCTATTCCAACAAGGATTACTAACAGCCAAACAAAGAGCATTATCATATATTACACCTAAATGAAATGAGCTGATTTTTTTGATCTCTAAATGAGCTTGGTCCCAGAAACGCCTTTCAATTCTGCTGCTCAGTCATATGAGTTTACAGCCCAGTAGTAGCTCTAATTAGAAACTGTTCTCAGGGTTATAGCTATCCCAGAAAACATACTATAAAATCCAAGACCCATCTGGCACAAAGCACACCAAAAGATCCCACTGGTATGACACAAACACTGCAGGGCCTCTCTAGTTCTCAGCACCAGCCTCTGCACCACCCCAGAGCCTTGATGACTGTGAGATTTCTTCTGTTAGTATTCAGCATACAACACTCTCATGATTGAACTAATGAAAATAATTTATTTGCCTAGGATAGTTCCTAAAGTAGACTTTAAATATATGGATAGTCCACACTGCTATACACGTGAAAAAAGTTCATCAAGAAATACAAAAATATTCATTTATTAAATTGCTCTGATCTGGGAAACACCATAATGCAATTGTAAAATAGAATATTTCGCTAAATTTCATGCTGGAAACAATTTAAGCAGCTTCATAACTCATTTGAGGCCATGAAGAAGCTGGACATTTATTTAATCACTTGTAAAAAGACCAAAAAGGCATTTATTGGACTCATAAAGCCAAGTCAACCAAATTGTGCTTACTGCTTACCTCACACAAAGAGACATTATACGCATCCCTGAACAGAAGGGGTTCAAGGTCAATGCTGTCAGGATTTTACCCTGTGTGAGTCTAACAGCATCTAACTCCGTTTCCCACTCATAATCTTTTAAACTAACACACAAATGTTAGAATACTAACACTTTAAAAAGAACTGTTTCCAGATTCAAGTTACATCATAATTTTAAAGGACATAACATCAATTTTATCGCTTGTGGTTTTCATTTCAGTTACCCAGTGCCATGGTAGACTCAAACATATTACCATTACCACCAATGATTCTGGAATTCATGATCAATTTTATTGTACTGAGAGTAACTGTTCAAACCACTTTTTTTTCTTTTCCAAGTGCCCAAAAGGCTGAATACTGCACTCCCTTACCGTTTTTCAAACAAAACATTAAATAGAATTCTGATCTATCAAAATTCTGATCTATCTGTGGTCTGCCTTCTGAAAACCAAGCGAAGAGCTCAAAGTCCTTCCCTTCAGGTCCCGCTATCGCTTCTGAGCAGCCACTTTAGCTAACAACTGAGACCCAGCTGGCAAGCCCGGGGCTGGGCCCAGGTGAAATGCAGGACACCAGCCTTCTCTCCAGACTTCTCGGGTCCAGAAACTGGTGAGGCTGCACAGCTAGGCCTGCAGGTGCACTGTCATTACGGGCCCCTGCCGGGGCCAGAGGACCCACAGCCTCGACTAAACCTAAACGGAGGAGCACCAGAAAGAAATCCATTGTCCCAGTTTAACTCAAGCCATATTGCCCTTGCCAGCAACTCCAAGACCCTGAACACATGAGCTTATGCTGAGAGTATGCGCGAATCCGTGTACAATCTTCAAAATAAGAGCATCAACCACACTGAAACTCAAAAATCTATGTACTGAACATATACTTTTTGTTTTGTTTGTTAAAGCCCCCAAAGGCTGTCATTAAAGCTGTGTGTCACCACACCTTGCTTTAAATACATAATTTTAATGCCTTCACTTTATCAAGACTTACAAATATTTTGCACTGTACTTTAAACCAAGCACGTTTTTCTCCCCAGATAATCATGTTGCGTACGGGCAAACTGCCTCACCTTCCATCTGGGCTTGCAGTCTTTGGGCCTCCAGTGGCCTCCTGGCTCGATCTCTAAGTCCTTGGAGAAGAGCTGGTGAACTTCATCAAAACTGATTTCGCTCACGTTGACACTGAGGAATCCCCCTGCAAGTCAAAACACAGGAAGAACCGTTTTACTACTTTTTGCCTAAAGTTGCATGAAAGTCAAACATCATTCAGTAAGCTGACAGTAGCTTGGTTACAGGACAGTCTGGTTTGTACTGCTATTGGCACGAGATTATTATTATTTTTTTTTTGTCTTTTCGAGACAGGGTCTCCCTGTAGCCCCAGCTGTCCTGGAACTCACTCTGTAGACCAGGCTGGCCTTGAACTCACAAAGATCCGCCTCCCAAGTGCTAGGATTAAAGGCATGCGCCACCACGCCCGGCGGCACGAGATTATTTAATAGCAGCTCCTTCTACTTCCAGAAGATCTTCATAAGGCCACCTACTACATATGGCAAAGTGGCTGAAGAAAATGAAGTTCTTTAACATTTTGCTTTTGAGTAATAGTTACTATCGTTTGGAAAATGTTGCATGTCATTCTAACATTCTTACAATTTAACAATTACTTAAATATTTTTAAACTATTTGGGGAGGCATGTTCATGTGTGTATATGTGTGGATTGTGCATGCATAGTGTGTGTGTGCAAGTCAGAGGACACCTTCAGGTCTGCGTCCTCAGGCACTGTGGTGGTTTGAATGAGTGTCCCCCATAGGCTTTAAGTATTCAGACATTTTGTCTCCAGTTGGTGGCACTGTTCTTAGAGGTCTTAGAAGGTGTGGCCATGCTGGAGGAAGTACATCATTGGGGGCGGGCTTAGTGAGTTTAACAAGCCTTGCAGTCCCCAGTCTCTCCCTCTCTCTGCTTCCTGTGACCCTCGGCTTGCTGCTCCAGCCCCGGCCACCATGCTTCCCACCACAATGGACTCTGATTCCCTGGAACCGTCAATCGTAAGCTCAAATAAACCCTTCCTTTTATAAGTTCCTTTGCTCTTGGTGGTATTATCACAACAACAGAAAGTGACTTAATACAGGCACCTTCCACTGTGTGTTTGAGACAAACTTTCTCACTGGCCTAGAACTCTGCCAAGCAGGCCAGGCTAGCAGGCCCTGTCTCTGGCTCCTATCCTGCCATGCTGGGGTTCCAGGCACATGCTGTCATGCCTGCATCTTTATGTGGTTTTGGAGGACCTGAATTCAGGTCCTTGTGTTAGAGAAGCATGAATTTTACAGGCTGTACCATGTCCCTAGCCCTTAAAACTTTTTCACTTTAACTCTTTGAACACAGAGAAGATGAAGTCGTAAAATGCAGAGTTACATGACCAGCAGGCAGAGAGCTGAGTCCTAGCACCTACTGAGGACATTATTTAACACTGCTCTGCCTCAGCTTCCCCTTCTGCAGGAAGTAGCAATGTCTGCCTCCCACAGCGGTTGTCTCCATCAGACTCAAAAGCCCTCGGTACCAGGAGGCTCCACAGCCACTGATTCAGTGAACCTCAGAATGAAAATATTTGGGAGAAAAAAGAATGTCTTGTCCAGTTATTTTCCTGCCATTGTTCCTAAACGATGATCTACATAGCACCTGTACTGTATTAGGTATTCTAACTAAGCTGGAGATGACTGAAGGTTTGCAGGAGGCTGTGCAGAAGTGACTGGTCATCCATGGCGAGGCAAGAGGATCTTGAAATCAACCCCCCAGAGGGAGGACTGTCACCTCTGGGAAGGCTCAAGGACAGGGCAGCCACATACACTCAGAATGTTAGCTGCTATCACTGTTACTAGTGACTCCCCCAACACACACACACCTTTAATCCCAGCACTTGGGAGGCAGAGGCAGGTGGACCTCTGTGAGTTCAAGGCCAGCCTGGTCTACAGAGCGAGCTCCAGGCCAGCTGGGACTAAAGGGAGACCCCATCTCAAAAAATATCCTCCCCTCAAAAAAAAGAAAGAAAAGAAGGTCACTGGGAAGGTAACCAAGCTCTCACCCTGGAGCTGTTTGGATTTCCTACTGGCTGAGAGTCAAGAAAATTCAATACAACTGATAAAATAAAAATTGCCTACAGAGATAGTGCTTATTTGCCTAAAGTTCTCTCAAACAAGAATATTGAAAACACATGATGCTTACTTGGGGCCAGAATGTTTGCAAACTGGAGTTGAACTGTATTAGCATTAATCTGTCATCTCTAAATATACACAGTATGCCTTGGGAACCCATCTTCCAATTTTATTACAAAAATCCAATTCTTTAAGATAGATTAAGCAAACCAGTTCCTATAATATTTTTTTTACTTTTTAATGTTTAAACTTTGTTGTAAATTACATCCTTTGAACAATGTAACTTATAAAACCTCAGAATCATATTGAAATGGCAAAACTACCTGCACTTTGTTTGAGCTGCTGACTTCTGCTTTAACCTGTGTTTCTGCCCAGCCAGCCATGAAAGCCACACCTAGTTTCAGGGAGTACAGTTTTCTATAATACTGGGAAACTTACAAGTAGCCAGGTAGTAAGTCCTCCCTCCCAGCTAGACTTGCATTGCCACAAAGCCCATTGTTTCTGCAATTCCGAGAAACTTGTTTTTCCTAACTGAAACTTTCTGTTAACTGAAAAGCTTTTTGTTAAGTGACCTGCTTTTGGTCTGGTAGAACTAAGGTGATCTGACGTCACTGTAGTTATTGACTTTGTCCCTGGCATGATGAAATTGTGGCTTTAAGCTTTATAAACCCTGCCCTACTTCTCCTCAGGGTGGAGAATTCTTTGGGGCCTTAAAAGGACTCCTTAATTCAACCTTCACTGTGTGGTGTTCCTCTGTGCCTCCAGTGCTATTACAATCTACATAACCACTGTAAAGATACCTAAGTGGGAGTCCTCTGGCAAAGCCCCCATGTCTCTGCTGTGATCTTCCCTCTCCTAGTTGTGTCTCAATCTCAATACTCAATAAACTTGATAACTTTGCTTCACCATGGCCCATCCTAAAATGCTTTTCTGCTGTCAAGTCGGATCCAGCTCTGTCTGAGAAGAGATCTCTATGATAAAAGCAATGCTTTGGGCTTTTCGAGGCAAGCAGTGTTAGGGTGCATTTCTTGAACATTTACATTACAGATCACACTACTACAACTAGCTAAATCCCCAGTCACTGGCTTGTCTATTGTTTTTGAGAAAGAGACATGGTCTCACTATAAAATAGCCAAGGCTAGCCTTCAATGCCCATGGATGAGTCGGCTGGTTCCTACAGTAATGACAACTGAACTTAGGGTACCACATAGGCCAGGTGAGTGCTATACCACTGAGCTCTATCCTCGGCCCCACCTCCCACCCCCACTTCTTTTTCTTTTAATTGTGAGACAAAGTCTTGCTAAGTTGACCGCAACTTTCAATCCTTCTCTCAGTCTCCTAAAAAGCTGGGGTCACAGACCTGCCCCACCAGGTGCAGCTCTGGCCTTGAACTCACAATCCTCTGACTTCAGCCTCCTGACTGCCATGATTTCAGACATGCATCACTATGCCTAGCTCCCTGACACTTTTTTTTTCCTTTCTACAATTTTTTTTTTAATTATGTGTATGAGGCGGGAAGAGGGTATGTTCCCATGGAGGCTGCAGGCATTGGAACCCCCTGTTGTAAGCCATTTGACATGGGTGCTGGGAACCAAACTCAAGTCCTCTAGAAAAGCAGTACATGCTATCTCTCTAGCCCCATCCCCCAATATTTCTTTTTCTTTTTTTTTCTTTTTTTTTTTGAGACAGGGTCCCCCTGCAGCCCCAGCTGTCGTGGAACTTACTTTGTAGACCAGGCTGGGCAAATTCTTCCCTCTAATCTCCTCTCTCATAAAACATAAACCAACAGACCTTGAAGTTTCTGAGTCTTGTGGGCCTCTTTCAGCCACAATTTCTCATAGGGAACACCGGGCTCCTACCCAGACAGCCCTTTCCGCCTCTAGTCAGTCTGTTACCAGTCCAGCGCAGGGCTTCCCCTCAGGGCCCACTTTATCTGATTACGCAGGACCATCAGAGACTGCATGCAGAACTCACACATGCTAAGAGGTATTTTTAGATGCAAACATTTATGTTTCTCAGAGTGAGCTAGGAAAAAATTGCCATCTTCTAATGGCGGCCTGTTTTGATGAATTTATGGTTCTTCATAACCAAATACCCAAACTAGCTAATCTTAGAAAGGTTAAATTGATCTAAAGGAACAAGAACTCTGAACTTGGAGAGAAGGGGAAGTCAGATGTATGAATATCAATCAACATTAAGTATAAATTACCATGACAAAAACAAAAGGCTTGCAAAACAATCTAGCACTCTAATCACCACAAATAAAATATCCACACAAATAAATCTGATGAATTTAAAGTAAGCACAACTGCTAAAATGATAGTGATTAAGCTAAATAGCAGCAACGCATGTAAGTAACTGAAGTTGGTATTCTGCACGTGGTGTTCAGCCAAATGGCTTCTCTTTATTCTGGCTTTCTTGTTTCAACAGCTGTACCATCATCAAGAGCTCTTCCCAACATCCTTTGCAGTTTAATTTCCATCTCCAATGCATATGCAGCCCCAAATTAAGAGTCAGGCCTCCTCTGTCTTTCCACCTGCCCATGGAGAGGGCTTCCTGAGGCCCTTGGATCCTGATGCCTGCACACCCCCCCCTCCCCTGCTTCTCCTAACTCCAGACCCCACCCACATCCCGAAGTCCTGTGTGCTGACTGCTCTTGGCTCTGGAATCCTCATTCCCTGCTGGCTGAAGGCCAGAGGCGACCCAGTGACAGGAAGCTGCCCTTCCAGCTACAGCAGCAGCACCTACTCCTCTGCGGGGGAAGAGAACAGGCCTCCAGGACAGCACTGCTGCTGGCGGCTCCGGGGGCCCTGCAGGTGTTTTCCTTTATTTTGAGGTAAATCTTTGTGGATGGCCCTGAGGCGTTTCTGTCCATCTCTTTCATCTTTGCACATGCGCTCTGTGACAGTGAGCTAAGCATGACGAAATGCCTCTTACTATCTTATCTTTTATTTATTTTTTTTTTTTTATTTATTTTTGTATGTGTATGAATGTATTGTTTGCATGCAGGTCTGTGCACCCGTGTCGTGCAATGCCGCGGAGGTCAGAAGAGGGTCTCAGATTCCCCTGGAACTGGAGTTCTCCTGGAATTGGAGTTACAGACGGTTCGTAGCCGCCATGTGGGTCCTGGGGATCGAACCCGGGTCCTCTGCAAGAGCGTCGGTGCTCTTAACCGCTAGGCTATCTCTCCAGCCCCACTAAACCACTTCTTAAAAGAGGTGTTGATGCCAAGGAAAAAGATGGCATTGGATGGTCTGCTAAGCATTATGCCATTGCAAGTAAAAGTAAGATTGCACATTTAATTCCTGATGATGAGGAAGAGGAAGGGACAAAGCCACAAGGAAATTCAGAGAATCAGGA
>VZQC01012828.1:1089052-1167449 GCA_009823505.1 Rhizomys pruinosus
TGGGTGGATGGGTAAATAGATGGGTGGATGGGTGGGTGGGTAAATAGATGGGTGGATGGGTGGATGGGTGGGTGGATGGGTGGATGGATGGGTGGGTGGGTGGATGGGTGGATGGATGGATGGATGGGTGGGTGGGTAAAACGGATGGGTGGATGGGTAAATAGATGGGTGGATGGTAAATAGATGGGTGGATGGGTGGGTGGGTAAATAGATGGGTGGGTGGGTGGATGGATGCATTGAGTGGATGGGTAGGTAGATGGATGAATGGGTGGATGGATAAATAGATGAATGAATAGATAAGTGGATGGGTAGATGGATAAATGGGTAGATGGGTGGGAGGATGGACAGAGGGATGGGTGGGTGGGTAGAGAGGTGGATTGATAGATGAACAAGTAGATGGGTGCAGATGACCAAAAAATCAATAGACCCTATAACGTTCAGGGCCCGTCTCCTAATGTAACTATGTGACACATTCCTAGCCCCCACTTTCCTTCCTTGCTTAAGGTTTCTCTGATTTACTCTGAACAACTGACTATAGCCTCAGGATAATAGTCTTGGCTCTGTTTCCAATTTTCCTCGTAATCCACCAGTGAACCCCCAGTCCAGTCCTGGCATGCTGTCATCAGATGCCGCCAAATTGCCTTCTACCTCCCAGAGGATGGAAAAGCTGGCAAGCTTCAAAGTCAACATCAGCCTCCACTGCCTACTTCTTTACTCCTAAGATGCACATTTACGCTCTTGCGTCCTGGCACAAGGATGCCTTACAGTAGTCCATGCCCTAGATGTGCTGCTTCTCTGTTGTTCCCCAAAAGCCACTATGAATGAAACACCAGCAAGAACACGGTCTGTCATCAACTGCCTTTTCAGATGTGTTTCCTAGAAACATTCAAACACCAAGAAATCCCCATCCACTGCATCTGTGATTTGTGTGGAATACCGTGACCTACAGCTCCTCAACCTACAGAAACACCATTTTTAGTTTCCAATTGTGCAAAAGACATGGTGCTCACCTTCCTAAGAAGACACCCCCGAAGCCAGGCATAAAAGAAGTATCTGCAGACTCCTATTACACTTTCTAAATTGTCCAAATCCTTCCTCTATAAATTCACAAGTTTCTGCTGACAGCCACACCACCTTCCCAATCACAGCCCCATCTCCCGACAGGTGCCTCCCATCCTGCGCTCATCACTGCACACTAGCTCTGCTTGCACACCCCGGGAGCGGTTCCCCAGACACCAGCAGCTGCTGCACTCACCAGCCACCTTCCCTTCCTGGGAAATGCCCCCCAGAGTCTGTTGGAGAGACTGTCCTTCACTCTGTCCCCATATTCCCTTTTTATGGCCTCCTGAAACCAACCGAGGGGGTGTGCTCATTGGAAACATGGGTTTCCAGCCCCACCACCACCACTTCTCAGTCAAGAGATACCTCCAGTCATGTTTGTGGCCACCAGCTCTACCTGGACACACAGCGGCTGTCTGTCCTTAGTTCTGAATCCCAGGAAGAATCTAGAACCCACTCTTTCAGGTCCTTGAGTAAGAAAGGGCAGTCACATGACCAAATTAACACCACCCCCTAAAAAGAAACAACAGTATGAAGGCAGTATGATGGCTTATAGGCACCAGGCAGTGGCATTTCTGTCCCCAGACCTGAACCCTCGAAGGAGCTGTTAGTGACAGCAAGCAGCACTCAGACTGTGGGCAGGATTCCATTTGAGCTATTCAACCTTTGGACCTAAGTCTCTGGCCACCCAGGTTTTCTGGAGTCTCTCTAGAACTGTTTCAAGGACTCCTTATCTTCTTAAACCACACAGAGTAAGGTTTGCAACCATGAACCCGGACTTTTGCTTAGAGGTCTCTTTTGGCCGTTGAAAGCCTGTCTGAACAAGCATCTCACTGATTCTGGTACTGGTAATGCCTAAACCTCACCGAGGGAGACACAACCGATGACCCGAGCCCTGTCACAGCACCCACATCCTCACCAACTCACTTCCCCTCCCTCCTGGACCTGCCGCTCCTAGGCTCCGATCCTGACCTTGGAGCAATGGCTCTGCTTGCTTTAATTTTCCACCTCACACGAAGCACTGAAGAAACCATAGAAACACACAGATTACCCCATCATGAGTTGACGCCACGTCATCTACTGCCTCCAACATAGCAAGCCTTGGGGTCCCATCTGTGTGCTGGCTGTGGCTGCAGGTTTCTCGGTTACTACCTAAGTCGCCTTCTAATTCACAGCCAGCCGACTACTCTGCGTTCTGCTCCTCCCTTTCAAGCCACTTGTTCCTTCCTGGCCCTGTGGTCCCAGGAAAGACGGGTTCCTGCTTTCCACAGCTGTCTCCTTCCACTTTCTCTTCAGGCTCCTTTATGCCAGTCCCCCCCAGCATCAGCCAGCCCTTCTGTGATACTTAGACACACTCTGATCCCCTTCTGGAAGTCTCTCCCTGCGCCCTCCTGTCACAATCTGTGTCTTCTTTCTCCTTTCCTTTCCCATCAAATTTGTTCTTTAAAATCACCTAGTTTTTACACACTTCTGATTCACTTCTCAGGAGAGAATCTCTTGAAATTCCTGGCACTGATTTTTCCATACATCAAATTCAAGGGCCTTACAGTCCACCTGCTCTCCTAGGAATACTTGGTGGCCCCTGGGATGCTGTGACTTCCCTGTGTCCTTCAGTTCCCTCTCCTACTGATCTACTCTTGCCCATGACACTTGAAGTTCCCAGATCCCCCTTCCCAGCCTTCTTCCTGTCATCTCCTCCAGGCCAGATTTCTCCTACAAAATTCATACCCAAGTTAATTCTCCTGAACTTCCAACAAAACATGCCCTAATAAATTCAAATTCTCCACCTGTGATATTTATCCTGCACTGTGTGCATCAGTTAAGGCTCAGCAGGTCAGAGCGCTGGAGCTTACCATCAGTCCCTCAGGCAGACATGACATCCGGCCAAGGGCACCAGCAGCTTCCTATTTCTCAGGACACAACCTGGTACAGGCCCCGTCCTTTCCTCCAGGCCACTGCGGTACACTCCTCCCTGCTAGCCTGGACTCCAGCCGCCCCTAGTCCCTCTCTTTCAACTTCTCTCTCATTTGAACTTCTGTGAAGAGCAGGCCTCGCCCACTGCTCATCCGCCTGCTTTCAGTGCCTTATTTCCCGACAGCAGCGTTCTTTGTTATCTTCCCTGCCCTCTAGTCTATTCAACCCTTTGAAAACCATGTTCCGACTGGAGAGAACAGCATACAGGCTCAAAATCAACACTTCCTATGTGAGCGCCGGGCCTGGCACCCTCCAAAGCTGCCTCACAGATGCCTAGGGAGTCCCCAATGCTTCTCACAGGTCCTTCTCTTCCTACAGCCTCACCTTCAATGTGACCACTTATGACCCCTCCAGCTGGGCAACCTTCACCACGGCAGGTACACAGAGCTTCCACCCCACCCCACCCCACCCCCTGCTCCTCAGCTTAGGCCATCACCTCTCAGCCACTCACTGAACCATCTTGAAGACCCAGCTCCAATGTCTCCTCTGTGAAGCTTCCTTTCGCCCTGTTCCTCATCTTGACAGCAGCACCCTGCTTTTCTCTGGGTGCTACCTGAACCCAGACGGTACTGTAAGCAGCCCTACTGCTAATCCACCTCCTTCACTCTAAATGGCTCCTGTTTCTCCAGTCATCCACATGACGGTCTGTAACTTTACACATTATTTGAGCTGTCCTAAAGTTTATTTGCTGTCTTTGCTGACTTTCAATTAAATGATTTAAATTCATCTCAAAAGGCTCTTTTTCCTTTTGCTGTGTTCATAACGTCAGCGAGTGTGGAAATTACCAGGACACAACCATAATGGCAGCTCCATTCCCCAAACAGCAAGGACAGGATAAAAGTTACTGTAAACTTATTCCATTTGGATGACAACTGAAAGACGGGAAAACTTCATTTTTATGCAGGGCATACAACTGACATTTTCAATTTCCACCTTACCTGGAAAAATAAAAAAGCATCCACACTAAGCACTTGTTTTTATGCTTGAGATGAGGCCAAATCTCTATTTTACTTGGTTATCACAAAGAGTCTTACATAAATTCAATAAAGCTAAGGGGTTTTGCCCTTGGAGAACCTATAAATAGTAATGAAGTATTCATTCATCCGGGTCATGTAACTAAAGACCAAAAGCTAGACTTCTGGGTATCAATGACCACTGCTGAACCCCAAACACTGCCGAAATCCACAAAATGCATTGATTCTGAATTCCAATGTAAAAGATTCAAACTCTACATGATGGAAATCAGCGCTGGCTATAGATGACCTACACTAGGGATCAATCTAAGGGTATACACTTCGATAACCAAACAACTTTAGTTAAATTCAGGTCTAGTGGTTATAGGCAAATTAAATATCACTCATATATTTGAATGGTTTCTATCCAAATAGATCTTATGCAAGTATTGTATTTGATTATTTTGTGTGTGACAAGACTTTACACTTGACTTTTTTTTATGCTGCTCTCCGTCATTAGGGAGAACTGTTCTAAGGATATACTGTGAAAGGTGAGGGTCCAAACTCCATACATGTTTTACCCCCTTGATTATTATCAAGTCTGGCTCTATCATCCCAAGATGTAGGAGAAGGAAGCAAAGAATCTGGCTGACATCCATCAAGCTCCACACACTGTGCTCTGTCCTCACAGCATGCTGACTGTGGCACCCTAACCTCTGGGCAGAGAGCCTCACAGAGGTCACATGACCCATGAAAGGCTCTGCTGCTTCACATGGGGACTCTACAGGAGCCACATTGTTTGTGTGTGTTGTACCCACAGGGTGGCCTCTGAAGTATTACCTGTACCCAGCCATATTTCTACCAGATAACCCACTTGACCCAGCTGGCCGCTGCTACCTGGGATTAGTGCCCAGCCCTTATCTGGGAACCAAGGGATGCACGCTATAAAAAGGAGGCTGCCAGAGGACCCGGGTTCGATCCCCAGCACCCACATGGTGGCTGAGAAGCGTCTTTAACTCCAGTTCCAGGGGAATCCAACACCCTCTTCTAACCTCCGCGGCTTTGCACGACACAGGTGCACAAACCTACATGCAGACAGTACATTCATACACATAAAAAAATAAATAAAATTTTTTAAAAAATTAAAAAAAAAAAAAAGAAAATTAAAGGAGGCTGCCAAACCAGTGTCCTGTAAAAGAACACCAGTCTCTAAGGGAAGCAGAAGAAAGGAGCAGCGGCCCTAAGACCCAGACAGAGAGGAGCCATGGGCCCACGGGGAAGAGGAGCCACGGGCCCACGGGGAAGAGGCCAGATGCACTCTCAAGCACTAGGCCACAGCAGCGGACGCAGAGGCGCTGCAGCACTGGAGGAGAGGGCTGCCGGCCTCTTTCAGACTGTTAAATTACTCTTCATAACTTATTAATTACGAAAATGGCCACTGAACCAGGACAAAGATTTTCTACAACTACAAATCCCTGAATACACCAATCATGAAATTATTTTTTTACTGTTTTTGGTCTTTTTGAGACACGGTCTCCCTGTAGCCCCAACTGGCCTGTAACTCGATATGTAGACCAGGCTGGCCTTGAATTCATAGAGATCCGCCTGCCTCTTCCTCCTAAGTGCTGGGATTAAAGGTGTGCACCGCCAGTCCTGGTGAATATGAAATAACTATAATCAATACTTCAACAGAGCATTTCTAGTGGCTTTAGTACTGCACAGACAAGAAAAACACTAATTTTAGGAAAATAAGTTTCTAATATCAAAGCTATGATAGATGAGGCCACAATAATCCCTTAGCATTATTTCCATTATGAGAAACAGAACAACTTGTTTGTTTTTCTAATTCCAGTGCCCAGATTAGAGCAATAAAACCTAGACAGGGTGCCCAGACAGGATAAAAGCCCCCTAGGTATTTCTGCCTTACGGCCAGGATGAGATCTAGGAATCTAGACCAGGATCTCAGAGGGCGTTTCAAGGTTCATAAGCTGAACAGGGCCCTGGAGGGTTAAGATGAAAATTCCCAACCCCTCTGTGGCCTGCTGGAAGAAGTTTAGAAGGCCGGCAGCACTGGTCCCTGCAGATCTAAAAACCAACCCCACATAAAAGTGCACTTAGGTACTATGGACAATGGAGGGCAGAGATAAATAAGCAATCAAAGAGGTTTATTTAAATCTTTAATTACATAAAATCAAGCTATGCTGGAGACAATAGGGAGAAGCGACAGTAACCACAGACTTGGCACTTCTGACTGTTGGAGTCCAGCATTTTATATTCACAACCTTGAAAAAAGAATGCTTGAAAAAAATAAAGCTTACATTATAGTGCTCTGGTCTCTACCACATATTGGACACAAAAATTTAATAAAATTTGAACATTAATAGAAAATAAAGTTGTTTATATGGGATCAAGGTAAGAAAAACCTTAAGACAAAAACAAAAGCGAGCCAGGCTTGGTGGTGCACGCCTTTACTCCCAGCACTTGAGCAGCAGAGGCAGTCATATCTCTGTGAGTTCAAGGTCAGCCTGGTCTCCACAGTGACTTCCAGGCCAGCTGGGGCTACAGGGAAACCCTGTCTCAAAAAAAAAAAAAAAAAAAAAAGCAAAAGTCATAGGAGATTGATAGATTCAACACTTCTATAAAAGACTTCATAAGAAATATTAAAAAGCAAGCCAAGGACAGTGAAAATATACTTAAAACACACCCAACAGACAACTGTCAGTTTAGGATTATCAAGACCTGGCACAGGTCAGCACACACACCCAACAGCCGGCTGGGCTCAGGCAGCAAGGGCTCAGCCCATGACCAGAGTGCGGCAGGAGGGAACTGAACACGCAGGACGGGGACAGTGAGAGGAGGAGATGGCTGCTATCTGTCAACTACTCCAATAAAAAACCCCGCCCTCACCATCACAGTGCTCCATCCACTGCAGGCTAGTCAAGTGTGCTTAGAACCTGAGAGAATCTTGAAATCCCAGCCACCCCATCAGCCACCACCTCCAGGAAGTGCACAAGCATCGCACAGGAAGAGCTGGAGAAGGCTGCTCTCTAGATAAAGAAAACAGCTTTTTATTTCCACTCTGTGATTTAAAAAAGAAAGTTGAAACCACCTAACTGTCCAGCAGGTCAGCAACAGGAAAACGAAACGTCTCATTTATACAAAAACATATTCCATAACAGCTCAGGGAAATGACTCAGACCCACAAGTACTATTGTGAGTAACTCTCAAAAAAGCAGCTAAAAGCTCAAGTCCCAGAATGACAGGTAATTTACACAGTCATCTACAGTCTTAAAACCTTTGAGATTATGTATTTACTAATTATTTAGCCATTTATCTATGCAAAATAATTTTACAACAACCTGTAGGGAAACATCAAACTCACACTAGAGATGAGGTTACTTCTGAGGGTAGAACTAGAGAACACCAGGCTATGGTCAAAAAGGACAGTGGCTTGGCCTATAATGTCCCAATATGTCCAAAGAGAGGATATGCACTAGTCATTCTTTTTACAGCTGCCTTAAAGAATGTGAAAGTAAATCAAAGTTTATTTTTAAATCTAGATGGGAGAAATATAAATATTTGTCATTTTCTTCCTTTTGTATTCCCTCAGTCTCTCAGCCATCGGCCTTCAAATCAAGGTGCTCTCTTCCCTCCTCTAAAAGTGAAAAAATGAAAAAATAGAAAAAATAGATCATGCTGTACCATATAAGCTTTAGCACCACACTATCTAGCTAGGGGCATGCTCAAATCGCATGGTTTTTATTTTTCCATTTGACACAAGCATACAGTTAAGTGGAAAGGAACTCACACTTACGCATGTAAGGCAGTTTTTCTGGGCAGGGGAGGTATGGTGAATACGTGAAGTTTTCCGGAAGATACGTTGTAGTTTGGACAGGATAGTCACTTGAATTGTTGCCTTCAGGATAATCTTAGAGAGAGAGAGAGACAGAGACAGACAGAGAGAACAAAGTTACATGCAAATACTGTGCTTGGCCCACGGGTGAAGCCCGTCGCTGCGGTGACGACACTGTGACAACAACCACTGGGGGCGATGGCCTGGGAAGAATGAAAGCCAAGTGTACCACAGCTGGGACAGTGTACCTCAGCATGCTGTCCCAGGAGAGGTGCAAAGAGCAGCAGGCCACACATACACACACACACACACACACACACACACACACACACACACACGCACACACGCACGCGCACACGCACCCACCACAGTGCCTCTTGTAGCTGTAGGAGGCCCTCCGTTCCCACACCTCCACAGCCAGGCCAGATAGAAGGGCACACAGGACCTCCACCACAACAGCCACCCTGTCTCTGCACTGCCACCAATCTCCTCCAGCAGGGGCACATGACATTTCCCCAGCACTTCACACATAAGAAGCCATCTACCCACTCAGCTAGTCAGGAACACAGCCAAGTCCAAGCCTTTGTCAGTCACTCTTATCCAGCATGCTGCAGCCCCTGGGGAGCCTGGGCTGCTCCATCTGACCCATTCTCTTTAGGGTCAGCAAGTTACAGCACACGCAGGGCAATGGCCTAGAGCACCAAAGTCAAAGCCCAAGTTCAAGTCCTCCCTCCACACGAGCTGGCTGGAGTAGGGCACTGCAGCTCCACCTTGTTCCCCACTATTGTCATTTTCAGATTTTGACAGAATGAAACATCTGAAGAGGCTCGGGAGATGGCTCCGTGGAAAAAGTACTCACTATGCAAGCACGAGCACCTGAAATCGGATCCCCAGAGCCCACAAAAACACCGGGGAAGCATGGAGACAGGAGAATCTTTGAATAATCAATCTAAACAAACACACACACATGCTCACCTGAAGAACTTGGAGAAATCCCGTAAGATATTCAGTGACTTTAGTTGCGATTCAGTCAGACATGAACACCTGACCCAACACGAAGCAGTTACAAGCACTCAATTTTGAACATGGAACCCAAACCTTACTTCAGTCTCTTCGAGGGTAAAGTTATGAAATGCAAATCTGAAAACCAGGATGTGCCTATTTCCTGCTGTGTGTAGGTAGGAAGCTGGCCTAAGAGAAAGTAGTGGAGACATATGAGGAGGAAGCCACTGGGACCGCAGTGTCAGCAGACACAGAAAATGAAGCATGGCAGACTCTTCAGGAAAACGTGGCACATTCCTCCAATCTCCAGCAACCCGCTCCAATGGAACAAAGGTAAAAGCCAAACCCTCTAACCCAGGGGAAAACAGCATTCACAGGGCTGTGAAGCACATGAGAAGAGTCAGCCCAAGCTAACTAAGCATCACTCACCCCACCCCCCACCCACCCACCCCCCACTCCCCGACGGACACAAATTACCATCAGCAACTGGAGTTGCTGGGGCTGCAGCCTGGGAACCAGAGCACTACTTCAGAGCTAATGCAGCCCCTTCCTGCCCACCAATGGAAGAGGGCCCTACCAAAGCTACTAACGGGTGGACGGGAGAGACAAAGGTTCTAGAATCAAGGGAGAATAAAAGTTAAAAGAGGAAGATCCAGGGTCTGGAGAGATGGCTCAGTGGTTAAGAGCACTGTCCGCTCTTCCAAAGGAACTGGGTTGAATTCCCAGCACCTAGCAGTAGTTTGTAACCCCAATTCTAGGGGAACTGACGCCCTCTTCTGACCTCCATAAGCACTGCACGACACAGGTGCACTTATACACACATGCAGGCAATATACTCACATACATAAAATAATAGTAAAAGTCCTAAATTAAAGAAAGGAGAGCCGGGCTTGGTGGCCCACGCCTTTAATCTTAGCACTTGGGAGGTGGAGGCAGAGGCAGGTGGATCTTTGTGAGTTCAAGGCCAGAGTTCCAGGACAGCTGGGGCTACACGGAGACACTGCCTCAAAAAGACCAAAAAAAAAGAAAGAGGAAGAGAAGGAGGAAGAGGAAGAAGAAGAAGGAGGAGGAGGAGGAGGAGGAGGAATAGGAGGAGGAGAAGGAAGAGGAAGAGGAGGAAGAGGAAGAGGAGGAAGAGGAGGAGGAGGAAGAGGAGGAGGAGGAGGAGGAGGAGGAGGAGGAGGAGGAGGAGGAGGAGGAGGAGGAGAAAGACCACCATCCAAAGGCCTGCATGGAAATCCCAGCTATGAACTGCAGGGCACATCAGTGAGGCATTACCTGAACTACTGGAAAACCTACCAGGATAAACAAAGAGCAACACTGGCACAACAGGAAAGCCTATTCCACCAGGATGTGGGGAGACCCCTGTGAGAGAGCCTCCAGGCCTCTAGGAGGAACCCTGGAAAGTAGTTGACAGGGAACCCCTCTAAGCCATGAGGGCAGGAAAGACTGAGCAGCCCTCCTTTCATGAGCCCAGGCACAGAGCAAGGCCCCCTCAGGGCCACATACTGCACCCTCATGCGAATACATCTGAAAGACTTACCCTGTACTAACCCTAAGCCAAAGCATGAAGTCCATGAGGCTCTGAGTCTCTCAAGGTGCTTTATAAACACGCATTTGGGTATATCAAATTGCAGGTCGCATTCTAAAAACAATTTCTCCTTTCATAGACTTCTATTCTGCCCCAGTGGGAGGAGCTGGTGTGAAGAACGAGTTAAGATCCTTCGCTTCTGCTAAAAACAACCATGATTACTACTATTATCCTGGGTTTCAGCATAGCTTTGACAAACTCCTTGATTTATATCTAAGAGATGCTTATCTTTAATAAATAAACAGATTTTCTTCTTATTAAAAATGTAAGAAACCTTTTTCATTTGAAAAGGCATTTTAGGAACATAAAACAAAAAGTCATCTTGAAAATTACAAGTTTATGAAAAATTTTTAAACTTGTTTTCTTTTAAGTGTATGAATATATTTCCTATATGTATGTTAAGTGCACCCATGTTGTGCAGTACCCAGGAAGGTCAGAAGGGGGCGCAGGATCCCCTGAAACTGGAGTTATAGTTGATTGTTAAACTGCCATGTGGATGCTGGGAACTTAACCTGAGTTCTCTGCTATAGCAGCCAGCCAGGGCTCTTAATCACTGAGCCATCTCTCCAGTCCTAGTTTGTGAAAATTATTAAAAATCATATGGAAGAGTTATGACAGAGTCAAAGCAATTTCCAGAAAGCAGAAAGAAAAGAAAAAGACCTAGAAAACAGAGAGAACAAGGGGAAATGAGGAGAGAGCAAGTAATCAGAGATGGCCTAACAAAGGAAGACTTCATCCAACTGGAGAGCTGTCTTCCCATGGCCAGGGGCTGAATCAGGCTCTGTAAGAGAAGACAAGCTAAGAGGAAGCTGGTTTTTATAAATTTTGATGGTCAGAATTAAAAAATAAAAAGAGGAAGAGGAAGAGGAAAAGCAGATGAATGTGAATTCTCCAAAAATGAAATAGACCAGTCATACATACAGTGACTATTATCAGAATTCCACCAGCTCCCAAAAGCAACGCTGGTAGACCTTGGAAACGCTTCATAAAAACACAGTCCACCAAGTGCCTAACAAGCCCAGGAAAACCCCAGAGATTGAAGTGCAGAAGCTTAGCAAAGGGGAGAAAGTTACCAAGCAATGCCACTAACAACACAAAGTTGACAGAACAATGACCTCTGTTTGACTCCAGGAACAAAAAAAGCATTTGTAATCTGAACTCTGTTAAGCGGACTAGAGTCCTGATGCCATAGTGAGGGTGGGGGCTGACAGGCCGGTGTGCGGGAAAGCACTCTGCGTCCTTCTTCCCAAGCAGGAAGAGTTACAACTGATAAGTCAAAGAGCAAAGCGGGGCTGCGGTGAGTTCAGCACCACAGCACGTGCCTAGCTGCCCCGCTCCATCTGGGAGGGAGGGAGGGAGGGAAGGAAGGAGAGAAGAAGAGTGGAATAGACGGGAAAAAAGTACAGGATAAACATAAACATTAAAGGTTGCTCTGAGGACTGGGACTCAGGGAGAAATGGCAGATTGCTTTATGCTAATCTTCCAGTAAAATAATTAAAAATAAAGAATTTCATATACTTTGCTTTTTGATATAAATCGATGGTAAAAATAATACAAAATAGGAAGATTTAAAGTTAGTCATTCTCTCTCTGTCACACACACACACACACACGTTCATATTAAAGCTTCTTTCTGTACATACCACCCGAAAGAACAGATAGTCTAGCCATATAACAATGACTATCATTCTTAATCTCTTCAATTTTCCTGAAGCACCTGTTATATACTGCACATTTATAGCAGCTGGATATAAAAGCAAGATCGTCCCAGGTTCCACAGTCTTTGTGTGCTCCAAAAACTCATTTTTAAAAATAATCCTGAGGTGGAAAAATATTAATATTCTCATAAAGCCCTCTGGTACTGTTTTAGTGTTTTGAGGTTATTTGATTGTGTCAGGGTCTCACTCAGCTCGGTGGCCTGGAACTCAAATCCGACGTTGCCCAGGCTAGCCTCAGACTTGCACCAACACTCCCGCCTCAGCTCCCAAGTGCTGGGATGAGCCACCATGCCTCGCTCTCAAGTCATTTTTAAATAATTATTTTTTAATTTATATGTGTGTGGTCTGTGCCTGATTATGCATGTGTGCACACAGGTGCCCACGGAGACCTAAAGAAGGCATCCAAGCACCTGGAGCTGCCGTTACAGACCATTGTGAGCCACCTGATATTGGTGCTGGGAACTGAATCCAGGTCTGCATGGCGGCCGAGAACCGTCTGTAACTCCAATTCCAGGAGAACTCCAGTTCCAGGGGAATCCGATGCCCTCTTCTGACCTCCGCGGCATTGCATGACATGGGTGCACAAACCTACATACAGACAGTACACTCATACACATACAAAAATAAATAAAATTAAAAAATTAAAAAAAATTTTTAAAGAGCAGGGCATGCAGTTAACTGCTGAGTCATCTCTGCAGCCCTCAAGTGATTTCCTAATGTTCTATATTAACAGTATTTGGACTTCTCCTTTACTACACGCCATAACTCTATAGACCAACATCCAATGTTTTTGAAATTTCATATTTGATATTTCTATAAAACAAATTTAGCCATCACTCCCTATGGGGTACCTGCGGACAAAAGGAAAGCCAGGGAGAATAATTTTCCTTTTAATTTAGGGCTAAAATAACTGTAAAGGACAGCACTGTAAAGGACCTTAAGGGGCTCAAGTCACTGCAAGACTTACAGGAATGTTCAATCCCTTTGTCTGGTACCACTCCCACCTAGTCTATACACCACCCCAGCTCCTAGCCTGGGCCTCATTTCTAATTGAAATCAAACTGTCTTTCACTTGCAGCATCAATAAGGTACGGAAGGCAGAGCAGAAACACACTTCAAGTAAACATGCCATGGCTGATTATACAGCAGAATAATTTAAGCTTTTGAAGACAATACTGTAATAAACCCACAAAACCATTATTCCTATAAAGGTGGGGTTAGCAATGTCCACAAATCTAACCACTGCTTTCAAACACTGAACAGTCTCCAAAGGTTACGTGGGACTGCACGATGCATTTTAAGATCCACCTCAGCTGCCCTGAAAGGCAGACATTATTTCATCTAATGAATGGATGGAAACAAAATAAGCTCCAGACCCCCTGCCTGCTTCCTCCCTCCAGAACCACACCCAGAGAACAGGAAAACAGCAGAAAAAACGTGTTAGACATGGCCCTGAGTCCAGAGTAGACTAGAAAGGACAACAGAAAGGAGACGAGGAGTGAGGAAGACTGAGGGACACCTGAAAGGCTTCATTCTGCTAAAGGGACATTTAAAAGGGGCCACTATGAGAGCTCCAGAGAGCTCTGATCTGCATGTCTCTGACCAGCAGGGTCAGATGGGCCACACCCAATGGCCTCACTTTAAACATTTGCAAAATAAGGAAATGTGCTGGGTTCATTCTAACAAACCTACCAGCTCTCCACTGCACAGCCCAGGTTGCCACCTCCAGCCATCAGTCAATAAACACACCTGTTTCCTTAACTCCACAGGCTAAAGTAAAGGCATCATTTGATTCTGACAGCGCCTGACTTTTATACAGAAGTATTTATCTATTTACACTTGATGGTGCCTAATGTCAGATAGCCTTAAAATATATTTTAAATCAAACATACTCATAAAAGTCATGACCTATTTACCTTTTAGTGTTAAATTATAAACAAGCCACTGGGTATTAATCCACTCCCTCTAGGCCTCACTTAGGTCTTTGTACATTTTACTGGCCTCTGTCTTTTGGCAAATTATATCTAAGTCTGTGTAGAATAATTATATGCATTTTGAGCAACTATGTCTCCATCTCTCCCAAGAGCCTGGGGGCTCCTTAGATAAAAGAAGAAAGCTTTTCCTAACACAGTGTCTCCTGTATCTACTTAAACAACATGACCTGTACTAATTGCTCCATAAACGCAGACTACATGAGCTGGCAGAGCCTCAGAGGTGCAGATGCAGACTCTACTTCCCTTTCTCCTTCAGGTAACAGAAGCCAGTTTCACTCAGGGCAGCATCACTGAGCTCAGCTCAAAGATCATCTCTCCCAGTGCCCCACATGAGCCTGTGATTACATCCTGGCTAGAGAGACTGTGTGGGAGACTGTGGAGCTCTTTAAGGAAGGTATCTCTTGTTCTTCTCCCCGCTTCCTTTGCGCCTTGCTACTGACCTAAGCACATGCATAGAGAAGGCTGACTGGAGCCCCTGCCACCGCCTGGGCCATGAGTGAACGAAGCAGCAGGGCAGCAGGGCAGCAGGGCGTGTGGAAAAGCATGTTGCAGCTCGTGTTAAGGCTCACCCATGGCAGCCAAAGGTAACCAGCTTCCAAAACTACCTGAGAACAGAAAGCTTCATGTTTCTAAGCACCTTCTGGTATGGTTAGAATCAAACCTACTTCCTAACTAGCATGGTGGCTGATGGTCTTCTAAGAATACCTTTGCTGTCAGCAGAAGAATCACAAGAAAGGTTCTCAAAGATCCGTACAAGCAACCAACTCTTCGTAAAGCACAAAGTGCCCACTGCTTGCTTCATCTTTATTAAAATTACAGCTTAGGAGAAGAAGGAAGAGTCTGGTGTTCACAGGGTAGGTGCTGGGAGGCCATTGGGCTTCCTTCAATCACCCCTGCTCCTAAGCCAAGCTCAATACCCACTCATAAAATTCCACGGCCTAGGCAGGGTGTGGTGGCAAATGCCTTTAATCTCAGCACTCAGGAGGCAGAGGCAGGTGGATTTCTGTGATTTCAAGGCCAGGCTGATCTACATAGTGATTTCCAGGCCAGCTGGGGCTACGGGAAGACCTTGTCTCAAAAAGACCAAAGAAAAAGAAATTCCATGGCCCAGGGGAAGAATTTTGCATTCTTGGTATTCACACAGATAAATACAGTGACGCAGAGTTTAATGGACTTTGAAATGAACACTTTCCCAGTAAAACATCTTCAACCAGCATGAATCAAAAGGAGCTTCAAAGTGTTTAAAATCTGACCACTGACTACTGCAAAGAGCAGTTAATGCAGAAGAGCAGGCATGAGACTTGTGTGGCACTGCCAGAGGCTCAGCTATGCTGAGGTGCCTTTTTGAACAAGATTAAAGTTAAGAGAGTAAAGGGAAACAAGACTCCTTTGATCTGTACCATCAAAGATAAACTGGACATGGCTGGAGAGATGCTTCAGCAGTTAAGAGCACTGGCTGCTTTTGCAGAGGACCCTGGTTCAGTTCCCAGCACCCACATGGTGGCTGACAACCATCCGTAACTCTAGTTCCAGGAGATATAATGTCCTCTTCTGACCTCCATGGGCATTGCATGACACAGGTGCATTTACGTACATGCAGGCAAAATACTCATACATATAAAATAAAATTAAATTCTAAAAGTAGGACTCCCACCATGGCTAGGAGATAAAGGCCTTCTAGTGGGGAGCAGGAGACAGACTCAGTGTTTGAGTTGGAATGGAGGGGTGCAGTGGGACAAGGAGATGCAGTAATGCTGATGTAAACACCTTCAAATACTAAACATGAGGATCTAAAGGACGCAGCAATGGGCAAAACCACTGCCCTTGTCAAAGTGACATCATGCTACTCTGGGAGACACCATGGGCACCTCGCCATGGAGGAGCAGCCCTGTCCCTCCGCAGCAGAGAAAGGCAGGACGGACAGACGGACGTACGGACAGACGGAGAAGGAAGTCCTCTTACCTGTCCCATTGAGTGTAGTGTTTTTATTGGTGTATAGCCTGATCATGTGTCCAATTGTTTTCACATTTTCTCTCAGCATGATACCTCGAGCTTGTACCATAAAGAGGTATGTGTTGGCTATAAAAGAAAAAAAGAATGTCATATTACAATAAGCTTTGCTAGTAACATAATATTCAGGATTAAAGCAGTGCCTGAAAAACAGGCACTCGATTACCTTTGTACAGTTACGAGGCTGAAGGGGAAAATGAAATACCAGACGACTATTTCCTCCTTTACAAACTTAAACAGATTTTTATAAATGCAAATGAAAACAACTGAAGTGTTAATATCCATCTACCTAAAAGAACAAGACTAAGAAACAGTAAAATCTTAATAAATTCTCTAACTACTATAAAATGTGTACACATACTCATTTCAAAAGGGCATTTTCTTATAGGTACTCAATCCTGTATTTTTAAATTCACTTTCTTCTTCTTCTAGGGCTAAAGAGAGGCCTCAGTGGTAAAGAGGATTGGCTGTTCTTCCAGGGGACCCAGGTTTGGTTCCCAGCATCCACGTGGCAGCTAACAACCATCTGTAACTCCAGTCCCACAGGATCCAACACCCTCTTCTGGCCTCTTTGGACTTTGTACAACATGGGTGCACTTATATACACATAAAATAAAAATAATTTTTTTTAATTTCACTTTCTTCAATTATATATTAACTCCCTAAAAGTGAAAATTCAACAAAGGTAAGGATTCCTTATTTAACAGTGAATATCCACAAATCATCAGAACAGCAAAATGGAGATAATCTTCAAATACTCACCAAATTCTCAATGTCTTTCAGGGGGGAAGTTAGAATCAGGATCTATTTTGTTCATTTCTAAAAATTAATTACTTGAACTTTTATACCTCCTTTTAGTCATAAAAGACAAATAATCAACGAATGATATGCATTTTAAGGTTTTACAATTAAATTCTCTGTTTCAAAACCAAAGACACTGGAGGCCACTGGAGAGACGATCCAGAAGTTGAGAGCACCTGCTGCTCTTCCAGAGGACTCAGGTCTCTTCTACGCACCCAAGCCAGGGCTCACAACCACCTGTAACTCAGTTCCAGGGATCCAGTGCTCTCTTCTGGCCTCTATGGCCATCTGTACATACATGCCATACACAGACACGTACACATGCTTTTTTCAAGCCTCTAATTACCCTCTTTGGGAGAAACTGGTAAATGGACAAAGATTACAGGACACGCTGGTTTAGGTGTCACGCCCCTTAGGCAGACAGGGAATTAAGTCAGAACTTACTCTGAGGGGCCCCATCCTGCTTGGGACAGCTTACTGGACTCCAACCATCTTTTAAAGAGGCAGCATTGTGTCTTCCCCTAAGCTCCTTCCTCGCTTTAATCACAAAACCAGACTGTGAGAATCCCATTCAGAGGAGAGTCCATTCTCCCAGCAAAGGAAAGCAACAGCAAGACTCTGGATCTGCCCACAGGACGTGAGGCTGACACTGGGCAGAATTACAACACTCCCCCAAAATCAATGCACAGCGGGGGATGTAGCTCAGTCGCTAGAGAGCTTGCACAGCACACACGAGGCCCTGGGTTCAAGCCCCAGCACCACAAAACTTTTTCTTTCCCCTTCAGCCCACAAAAAGAGATAAGCAGAAATCCAGGTTTTGCGAAAGTTTTATCTTAATCACACTTTTTTTAAAAAATATTTTATTTTTATTTTATTTGTCTGAGTGTTTTGTCTGAATGTATTTAAGTGCACCATATGTCTGCAGTGCCCAGGGAAGCCAAAAGATCCCTCAGAACTGGAATTAAGGATGGGTGTTAACTACCACATGGTGTTGGGAACTAAACCCAGCTTCTCTGGAAGACCAGTAAATATACTTAACCATTGAGCCATCTCTCTAGCCTTCTTAATCACATCTAGCATTTCTAGGGCTGGCAAGATGGTTCAGCAAGTAGAGGCACTTGCCACCAAGCCTGGTGATGTGAGATTAATCAATCCCACATGGAGGAAGGAGAAAACTCACTCCAGCAAGATGTCCTCTTGTGTGGCTTGTGCACACATACACATTAAAATAAAAATGTGAAGAGTGTGTCTACACACTTTCTAGAACGGAGTCTTATAATAATTAGACTCAACTTGTTTAGACTTGAATTTATTATGCCAGGTTAAAAACACAAGATTTTATTGTGTTTTTGCACCTGAGTGGATGTTAAGATGCTTGGTGTAAGGGCATTATCCTGGGTCCCAGCAATACAACCTAAAATTCATATAGAATACAGTTCTAGGTAACTATATTGTTTAGGAGAATAGATTACCATGACAAAGGTGAATTGTTTATGTTCATTACAGGGATGGAAGAAAAGAAAAAGAAAAGCTAGGCATCAAGTTCAACAGTCAAAAAAATGTATGTTTATTTAAAATCATTTACAGATAAGTGAATTATATTCCTCAGGAGAGTAGTCCTTGGGGTTTGGTCCCTAAAGATGAAAACCCATTTGGGAATGAAGATGTGCTTAAATGCAGAGCAGTTTACAGGGACACAGTGTAGTGTCAACGTGTTGCAAGTCACACCAAACAAATCAGCAGGAGGAAACACAGCTATGCTAACCCGCATTCAGCTAAATCCTTGCTAATTATCATTAATATAAAATGCGATGTCTCACTGGCAAGCCTTTAAGAGGAAATTCTTGTCTAAAATGTCTAGTCCAATTTGCAAGAAACTATAATTCAGAAAATAAATAGGGAAGTCTTTCAGCTTTGCCCTTGGGTCTTGAGACAACTCAGAAATATACTGAAAAAACACCTCAGCTTAACTAACGTGCTGCATGTTCTTTAATTAGCTCATTTTCTACTTGCCTCTGCGTAATGAGACATAAATCTAACTTATTTACCAGTTATGCTTTCCAGAGCATCTCTCTCTCTCTCTCTCTCTCTCTCACTCTCTCAATAAATGAATCAATTAAATAAATAAATCTTAAATGAAAATATGGGGCTGGAGAGATGGGTCAGTGGTTAAAGGTACCAGCTGCTCTCATAGAGGACCCAGGTTTGATTCCCAGCACCCACATGGTGGCTAACAACCATCCATAACTCCAGTTCTAGTGGACCCAACACTCTCTTCTGACCTTCATGGGCACTGCATGAAACAGGTGAACCTACATGCAGGCAATACACTCATACACATAAAATAAGAATAGTAAAATATTTTTTAAAGTTAAAAAAATTAAGTTACAGGGCTGGAGAGATGGCTCAGCAATTAACAGCACTAACTGCTCTTGCAGAGGACCCAGGTACGATTCCCAGCACCTACATGGTGGCTAAGAACCATCTTTAAGCCCAGTATGGTGGTGCACACCTTTAATCCCAGCACTCAGGAGGCAGAGGCAGACAGAGCTCTGTGAGAGTTCAAGGCCACCCTGGTCTACATAGCGAGTTCCAGGACAGCTGAGACTAAAGGGAGACCCTGTCTCAAAAAGACCAAAAAAAAAAAAAAAAATAGCTTGAAAAAAAAAAATGTTAACACCCAACACACAACATAATTTTCACCAGGCATCCGGAGATGTATCTTATGTAGATCATCCTATTTACGCCTCACAAACAACTCCATAAGTGCTAATATTGGTCCCATTTTACAAATAAAGAAATTGAGCTGTAGTGTTGAGACGAGGTGGCCACACGGTTATTACAAGTGGTAGCACAGTCTGGTTACAGAGCTGTCTTTGTCATCACACCCCCTCTGCGACCTGGCAATGCTACCAGGAGATTCCTGTCAGCCCTCAATGCAGCAGTATCTTTTGGAAACAAAAGAAAAATAACCAAAGGTTGAGTGGATGGTACTTGTCAGAGAAGTGGGAAGTGAAGGTGGAAGAGATTGTTTGGAAGGGAAGAGTCTGAGAACACCTGTGGTCCAAATGCGAGAATCCTGGGAAGAGTTAACCATTTGCCACTCAAGGAATAGGGGCCAGGTGGGAGAGGTTCCGGGAAGGTGGGGCAGAGGCTGCGAGAACACAAGCATTCTGTAGCTCCAGAGAGCGGAATCCAGCCCCAGGGGAGCTTCTCAGCAATTCAAACCAAGAATGAATGACTGAGCACTGAGCCTGTTGGTGCACACCTTTAATCTCAGCAATTGGAAGGCAGAGGGATCTCTGTGAGACCAAGGCCAGCCTGGTCTAGAGAGCCCCAGGCCAGCCCTTGCTACTTAGCGAGACCCTGTCTCAGAAACAAAACAAAAAAGAATCAATGCCTGAAACAGGAGAAAGAAGGGAGGAGGAGTGTGAGACAGGGAGACAAACACGGGGATGACTAACTCAGGGACGTTGCCAAGACTCTACAATAATCTACATGGGTTTCAGATGCTGCAAAGTTATTTAATGCCATCACGGTGGTTACTTCTGTTGCTGTGATAAAACCCGCAACCAATACAACTTACAGAAGGAAGAGTTTCTTCCGCTTACGGTTCAGAGGGTTATAGTCCATAATGGCAGTGGATACTCAGCGTCATCAGCAAGGCCACATCTAAAACCCCCAAAAGAGCGCCACCAACTGGGGACAACAATGTCCAGCCATGTTTAATAAACACCCAGAAATTACTCATCCATGTTCATAAAGGACAATGTATTGAAATAAGCATGGTGTAAATCCCAGGATTAGGCCAGATCAAGTATGAAATGTGGTTCATACGTTGTCTGGGACTAAGACCTTACATGGATTAAAACAAAACAAAACAACAACAAAAAAAAGAATGTGGACTTTGTGCCAAGCTGTTAACCAATTCCCATTATGGCAAAGTACTATTTAAAGAGTATCATAATGCAGCGATGGTAATTCAAAGACAGACATGGCCTCAAGGAAATCTGTTATGAAATAATCAGCCAGTGAGTGGTCTCCATCCAAGTCAGTCATGGACTGACTAATGAACAAAGACAAGGAATTCTGGGTTCAGTATCCACTTCACCATATGTAGTACACAACCGTTTCAAAACTATTCAACAGCTTTACTGACAGAGACACTAAAAATTAACAGGCGAGCCTTCCCATCACGCCTCTATCACGTCCACTCTGCAATCAATGGCTTCCAGTCGTTTGGAGGCTATGTATTTTTGAATACTAGTCAGTTACACATTCTTGAATAAAAACTAACTTTCCAACAGCCATATTTTAAAGATATTCGGGGTAGAGATAGTTTAGCCAACAGATATTTATTGTCTACTATTTTCCAAGAAGCACCAGAAATTAAGGGACCCTGAGATTCACAATCAAGATCCTCTGCTGGAGGTCCTCAGTTGGTAGAGTGCTGGCCTGGCATACACATGGGTCTCATCCCTGGCATCTCATAAAACCAGACCCAGTACCTGGGAGCTGGGGGTAGGAGGATCAGAAGTCACGGTCATCTTTGGTAACACAGAAAGTTCCAGGCCAGCCTGGACTACATGAGACCCTGTCAAAAAAAGGAGAAAGGAAAAAAGAAAGGAAGGAAGAAAGAAAAGAGAGAGATGGCTCAATGGGTAAGAGTGTATACTATGCTTGCAGAGAACTCATGTTAGATTCCTAGAACCCATGCTGGGTGGCTCACAACAGCCTGTAACTCCAGCTCCAGAGGATCTGATGCCTCTTGCTTCTGAAGGTAACCACCTAACATGCACAAACATATGCATACATACACCTAATTAAAATAAGATAAACCAAAGAAAAAGTAAGCAAGATCCCAAAGAAACACAAACTCCTGGGTTATAAATTCAGCCTAGTTTAAAGGTAACTGATAACTCACAAAGTAGACTCAGAGCCTAGCAACAGGAAAGCACTAACAAAGGTCAGCTGCAGCACCTGTTGATCCCCACAGAGCTAAGGGGAGATGCACATCAGGAGGGAGGGAGGAAGGGGAAGTACAAGTATGAAAGAAATCTAATCAGGAAACTCAATGATGTCACAGACCAAAAGACAAAGCCATCAATAAACACGCTTTGAAAGCATTACAAAATTGTTGAAAATTAATGGTTTCAGAGTCTATAAGGGGAATGTGAAGTAAATCTCTACCCACTTAAGAATTATATTCCCTCTGAGAAGAGACCAAAACAGAGCTGTATAAGCTGTTTTAGAACTATTCCCAGCACCCTTTGGTCTGCACAAGTAAAGTACTGTCTAGAAAGTCAATGTACTTATTCATAAGTGACTCTAACACAGAGAAGCGGACACTGGGCAAGAAATGAATTTTAACAGCCTCCAAACCCACAGCATATTTTCAGCTCAGGAAACAGGGCACCGTACAGTTCTCTATCTTCAGCCTGTTGAGTCATGACAAAGTTCCAACTTCTCTTCCTTCCTATGAGTCAAACTGGTAATTACACTATAATTAGACATTATAATTTCTTTTGTTCTTTTTCTTTTCTCTTTTCCTTTATTTGAAGATATGTGTTCTCACTATGCTTTCCAGGCTGGCCTTGAACTCCTGGCCTCAAGCAATTCTCCTGGCTTGGGGCCACAGGTATGTACACCCCCACTCCTAAACCATCAATGATGATCTAACATTTGTTTATTTAACAACTCAAGTTTCTTTTAGTCAAGTCATATAACATTAACAAGCCTCAAATATATAAAAGCCAAACAAGACAAATTATTTCGGTCAAGATATCTTATTATAGTAACAAATCTCAGCTAACTATTATAAAGATATTTTAAGAAGCCTTCAGGTGGCAGGGCATGGTGTCACACGCCTTTAGTCCTAGCACTCGGGAGGCAGAGGCAGACGGATCTTTGGAGTTCAAGGCCAGCCTGGTTTACAGAGCGAGTTCCAGGACAGCTGGGGCTACAGGGAGACCCTGTCTCGAAAAGACCAAAATTAAAATTTAAAAAAAAAAAAAAAAAAAGAAGCCTTCAGGTCAAATGCTGGAAGATATTTGTCCTAGTTTGTCTTCCATTGCTGTGACAAAACACTCTGACCAACACCAACTTGGGGAGGAAAGGGTTTATTCAGCTTACATCTCCTAGGTCACAGTTCATCACTCAGGGAGCCCAAGGCAGGAACTCAGGGCAGGAACCTGGAGGCAGGAGCTGAAGCACAGGCCATGGAGGAATGCTGTTCACTGGCTTGCTCCCCTGACCCATGCCCAGCCTGCCTTCTTATACTGTACACAACAACCTGCCCAAGATGGCACCACTCATTGTGGGCCGGGCCCTCCCAAACTGCTCGACCATCAAGACAATACTCCACAGATGTGGCCACAGGCCTATCCAATGGAGCCAATTCCCCAATTGAGGCTCCCTTAACCCAGGTGTGTCAAATTGACACTAAAGCTATCCAGCACAATACTATATTGAAATCATGTCTATTTGGGAACCTATACAGAATATGCCTTAAGGATTTTTTTTAATCTTGTCAAAGAATTACAATGTATCTTTCTAATAATTAAAAATGATAAAAGGAAGCCAGGCATGGTGGTTCAGGCCTTTAATCCCAGCATTTGGGAGGCAGAGGCAGGTGGATATCTGTGAGTTCAAGGCCAGCCTGGTCTACATAGCGAGTTCCAGGCCAGCTGGGACTACAAGAAAACCCTGTCTCAATAAATAAATAAATAAATAAATAAATAAATAAATGATAAATGCTACACTTAGGGTCAACTTATGACCAAATCCTTCGTCATTGCTACCTCATAGATGAATATATGATCTCTGCTCTCTTAAGCAATGATCTACTTCTCTGGATGAAAGAAATTATTCATCATGATACATACTGCCATCTTTTTTTGTTTGTTTGTTTTTTAAAAAATTTTACTTTTAATTTATGTGTGTGAGTTTCTTTTTTTCACATAAATTTATTTTTTTTTTAATTTTAATTTTATTTCTGTATGTGTATGAATGTACTGTCTTCATGCAGGTGTGTGCACCCGTGTCGTGCAATGCTGCGGAGATCAGAAGAGGGTGTCGGATTCCNATGCATATTGGAAACAACAACAGAAAGGACTGCATCAAAGAACTGACTGAAACAGTGAACTTTTGCTCAAAACAGTCAACTTCCTCACGGAGAATATTGAGAAAGACTGAGAAAGAGATGAAAAGCATGTTTGGCAGAATGCATGAGCTCTGGCGGGGTGGGGGAATAGGCGGGAACATGGGTCTATTTTAATTTTTTTAACAAATCTAGACCCATGTTCCCGCCTATTCCCCCACCCCGCCAGAGCTCATGCATTCTGCCAAACATGCTTTTCATCTCTTTCTCAGTCTTTCTCAATATTCTCCGTGAGGAAGTTGACTGTTTTGAGCAAAAGTTCACTGTTTCAGTCAGTTCTTTGATGCAGTCCTTTCTGTTGTTGTTTCCAATATGCATTACGCCCAACTGCTTTGGACAAAAGCTCAGGGGGCCCTACACAAGAAATACTTACAACTAGGTAACTGGTACTAGCATCCACAGATGAGGGATACCATTCGTCATTTGTTTTTCTGGGACTGTGTTACTTCACTCAGCATGATGTCCTCTAGCTCCAAGCCATCTTAAAACAAGTAGGTTGTCAGCCAGGCGTGTGGTGCACACCTTTAATCCTAGCACTCTGGAGGCAGAGGTAGGCAGATCTCTGTGAGTGCAAAGCCAGCCTGGTCTACAGAGCTGTCCAGGACAGCTGGTACTAAAAGGGAGACCCTGTCTCAAAAATACCCCCCCCCAAAAAAAAAGTTGGTGTGGTACTCAAAAGCTGAGATTAGTTCTATGAAAAGTCAAGTGGCATAAAATGATCAATTCAGAAAAATAAACCCAGGAATTGGGATGCAGCTCAGTTGGTAGAGTGAGTTCCTAGCATATACAAGGCCCTCAGTTCAACCACCAGCACTGCTTAAACCAACATGGTAGTAAAGGCCTGTGGCAGCAAGATCCACAGTCACCCTTGCCTACCTACCTAGTCAGTTCTAACCCAAAGTGGGGGTGGGGTAATAGGAAAATAAACCTAGCTGTCACTTAATTTTCCTGTACCATTTAGGCTTTTGTTAGAGTAGTTTTCAGGTTGCAGAACTACCTGGGTACATGTTTAAAATGAAAAGGTGCTGGACGTGGTGGCGCACACCTTTAATCCCAGCACTCAGGAAGCAGAAGAAAGTAGATCTCTGTGAGTTCAAGGCCAGCCTGGTCTACAGAGCGAGCTCTCAGGCCAGCTGGGACTAAAAGGAGACCCTGTCTCAAAAAGACAAAAAATTAAAAAAAAAACCCTACTACAATAAACCTCATTGTTTTGTACAATAAATATATGCAATAGACAAAAAGCCTATCTTGGGGGAATATAAAATAATATTCTTGGGGGGAAAAGCTTATTAAAGCAGACTACCTTAAATAAAGCTTAAACACATTTATATTTAAATACTATTAACAGTAAATATCAAAACATAACTAATAACATCTGTGGCAAGCCAAAACAGAAGACTGTTATCAGTTTTACTTATATGAAATGCATCCTTTTCCACAGCTTTTTAATGTATGCTCTACTCATCAACTCATCTTTAATAAACAATCAGCCATCAACAAGTAGACGGGGCTCAAAACTTACTAACACAAGTAATTAAATTCAAAAGCAAAGATAAAAGCCAACAACCCACGTCAGTTACCTGGAGTGGAGGGAAGAGAGGAGGGAGGAGGGAAAAGTCGTGTCCTAGGTTGCGTTTCTGTTCTGGGTTACAGCGCTGTGAGCAACAGCAATTTGGGCAGGAAAGGGCCACAGTTCATCACTGTGAGAAGTCAGGCCAGAAACCCACAGACTTCCTTTCACAGCCCAGGTCCACCTGCCCTAGAGACGGTACTGTTCACCATCTGGGCCCTCCTCCATATTTAATAATCACAACGATCCCTTACAGACATACCCACAGAGCAACATGATGAAGAGACTACTGAGACTTTTTCTTCAGGTGATTCCAGGTTGTGTTAAGCTGACACTTAATGTTAACCTGGACACAAATTTAAGGCTTAAAGTTACTAGATGATGCTTCATAAGCACTTTGCTGTGTCACACAGGCAGAAGTATAGCTGATGACATAAGCATCCTTTGGGCCAACTCCTACTTCAAGTAGGAAGGGGTTTTGCTATGGCTCAAACCAAATGCTACCAAACTGCGCTATGGCCAAAAAACAAATCTGCTTGTGGAAGTCTAGCCTCAAAGGAAAGCAAATCAAAGTGGCCCAATTCAGGACGAAAGCATTATCGAGGAATAAAACAAGAATGCTGCCTGACCAGTCACAGTGAGGGAGGGAAAATACCTAGCTGTAACTAACTGCAGGAAACTTTCCCACAGGCATGTCACGAGGCATCAGGAGTGTCCTGAGGAAGTCTACCTTCCTCCTTTGGTGAACCAATCTACTCCAATCAAAGCATTACGTACACAGTATGCCTTTTTATTATCCTGACAGAAAGCAGTGACAGAAAGCAAACGTCTTTTAAACATTAAATCACTGTATCCCCCAAGAATTAAAAAAAGAAGTCAGAGGGATGGGGGAAAGAGCTGAGAACAGGCTGCGCTGCTCTCACAGGCGAACTGCAGGATCGGGCTGGGGCGAACAAAGCCAGCTCCATCCACGGCAGCCAAGATAGCACCAGAAGGTGAATACTGGAAATCTAAGGCCCAGGACTCCCAAACCCAGCCCAGCAGCCAGGCCCACGCTCTGCAGGGGCCTCCGCTCTCCGCCTTCCCACACTCTTACTATGAAGCAGGCTGGACAGGAAACAGGGGACATGCAAGGTCATGTGCGTGGAAGGCAGGTGCGGGAGCAGATCCACTGGGAGAGCCACGCAGACACCAACTCAGCCCGGCCACTCAGAGCACTGTCTCCTCTCCGAAGTAAAGCACCCCACAGGGGCTGGACGGCTGCCCCTGCTGGAACTGTGTAAGGAAGTAATGTGTCAATTACACAGTAACAAAGGGAGTGCTTATAAGGCCACTATCAATTTCAGGTCTGTTGTATGATGGACACACGATTTCTCTGTAAGTCTAAATCTGCCTTGTTGCGTCTACCCTCACTGCTGAGGCTATCCAAAACCAGTTTCTCTTCTGCATGTTATCCCTTCAAATGGATGGGGAAAAAAAAAAAAAAGAGCACATTTCCTCCAAATCTTCAGTTTCCCAGAGCAAAATTGGCCATTTCCTGCCACCCAGGTGCAGAAGTCAGGCACCCTGAGGTATACAGGTGAGCTCTTCCACCCATGCTCTGTGAGACTTGGTTCAAGGGACAGTGTTTGGGAGCCTGTGCTTCCTCCTTTCTGCGCACAGTCTGGTCCCACAGGTTGTGGCACTCCAGGCTGGACTTTGCACAGAGAAGACAACACAGACTGTGATGGAGACAGTGGCCGCACAGCTGGAACCACTGTAACATGGGCTCCAAGGCCCCAGGAAGCGGCACAGGTACACACAAGTGTAACATGAAGTCCTAGGCCCCGGGAAGTCGCACAGGTACACACAAGTGTAACATGGGGTCCTAGGCCCCAGGAAACCGCACAGATACACACAAATGTAACACGGGGTCCTAGGCCCCGGGAAGCCACACAGGTACACACAAATGTAACACGGGGTCCTAGGCCCCGGGAAGCCACACAGGTACACACAAGTGTAACACGGGGTCCTAGGCCCCGGGAAGCCACACAGGTACACACAAGTGTAACACGGGGTCCTAGGCCCCGGGAAGCCACACAGGTACACACAAGTGTAACACGGGGTCCTAGGCCCCGGGAAGCCACACAGGTACACACAAGTGTAACACGGGGTCCTAGGCCCCGGGAAGCCACACAGGTACACACAAGTGTAACACGGGGTCCTAGGCCCCGGGAAGCCACACAGGTACACACAAGTGTAACACGGGGTCCTAGGCCCCGGGAAGCCACACAGGTACACACAAGTGTAACACGGGGTCCTAGGCCCCGGGAAGCCACACAGGTACACACAAGTGTAACACGGGGTCCTAGGCCCCGGGAAGCCACACAGGTACACACAAGTGTAACACGGGGTCCTAGGCCCCGGGAAGCCACACAGGTACACACAAGTGTAACACGGGGTCCTAGGCCCCGGGAAGCCACACAGGTACACACAAGTGTAACACGGGGTCCTAGGCCCCGGGAAGCCACACAGGTACACACAAGTGTAACACGGGGTCCTAGGCCCCGGGAAGCCACACAGGTACACACAAGTGTAACAAGGGGTCCTAGGCCCCGGGAAGCCACACAGGTACACACAAGTGTAACACGGGGTCCTAGGCCCCGGGAAGCCACACAGGTACACACAAGTGTAACAAGGGGTCCTAGGCCCCGGGAAGCCACACAGGTACACACAAGTGTAACACGGGGTCCTAGGCCCCGGGAAACCACACAGGTACACACAAATGGATTAAGTGTTCAAATGAACAGAATCGAGTCAGGGATAAGGTGTGGGAAATGTGGGTATTAAGACAGCCACCTTCACGCCACAGATGTAGCCAGGTCGACATAGTGTTTGTCTAAGCATGAACAAGGACCTGAGTTTCATTCTCAGTACCATATAAACTGGGCACAATAGCCAGGCCTGTAATCTCAGCACAGCATGCAGGAGAAAGGAGGAGGAGGAGAAGTTCAAGGTCATCCGTAGCTACATAGGGAATTTAAAGGCCAGCCCAAGCTACAGCCCCCCCCTTTTTTTTTTCTAAAAAGCATAATAACAATTTAAAAATAGACCACATTTAACAAAGCTTGGATGGTTGAAAATTAAACCACCATGTATATACTATTTCAAAAGGAGAAAGCATTCTCCTGCCAACAAATTCCAAATTATGTTTGGAATACCTGTCACCAGCTCGCCCTGCCTTCAGACCTACCCCCTCTCCAGCTCTCACCAAACATCAAGGTGGAGGAGGGTGCCAGCCAGATTTCAATGAATCAATTACCTAGTTTCCCCCAAGGCCATCAGGTTCTTGTTCACTGATGCTAAGGAAAGAGTAATAAATGTTTCTTAAGAGTGGCGGGGTATGGTGGCACATGCCTTTACTCCTAGCACTTGGGAGGCAGAAGCAGGCAGATCTTTGTGAGTTCAATGCCAGCCTGGTCTACATGGAGAGTTCCAGGATGGCCTGAAGCTACAGGGAGACCCTGTCTCAAAAAAAAAAAAAAAAAAAAAGAGTGGCCATCCTTCAGAGGGGGTGCAGCTCCAGAGAGCAAGGAAGGGGAGACTGACTCTTGGAATCTGGACCTGACTACTGCTCAGCCCACTAGCCCTTCCTCTGTAAATGAAATGTCCTAACAGACAACCCAGGTGCCCAAATCCCAGATGCCATTCTCACATCCCAAAGAAGTTTACAGATCTCAGGTTACCAGACTAAAATCTCAGAGGCTACTAGTAGCATCACATCAGCACCCACAATGAGTACACACACCCCAAAGAGATGCATTCCTGGGGAATGAGCTCAAGAGTGACCATCAAGTCACGTAATCAAACACCCTGACTACATGAACCCTCTTCCTTCTCTTGAGACCTCTAAGAAGGGTCCCACTGTGCCTGATGGGCCTGAACTCTCCTCAGAGCCCTTGCTATGCTGTCTGTCTGTCTGTCTGTCTATCCATGGTGGTAATTCTTTTAATAAACTTCTTACTTAAAAGAGAATCTTCCCTGGTGTCTCCCTTGAATCCCAAATTCAAATGCAGTTGGGAATTATCCCCAGAGGGTCTGCCACCCTAGTGCCAACTGCACTTGACTAAGCCACCCTCTTGATGAGTCGTCACTCTTACAAAAGTGAGTTTACTACTTAGCCATGATGAACACCATCTCCCTATATGCGGAAGACTCCCAATCCTGGGCTCTACGCCCTTATGCCCATCTTTGTAGTTACTGACAAATTCTTCTTGAATATTCCAGAGGCATCAATTCCATTTCCCTAAAGCCAAAACTGCTCCCTGAATTCCATGACCTTTGCATTCTGTTACTGAGTTACATGGCTAGAGCCTCTCTCTGAAGCTGCCCCCTTCCTCCAGCCCCGAAGTTCTCACCCTCCACTCCCATGGGGATCTAAGCTCCTACCGCTCGGGCCACACCTTCGTACCTGGTCTCCCTGTCACCGCTTCGGCCCTCTATTCACACCCTTCGTGCTAGCATTACTCTAAAACAAAGGAGTGTCTCCTTTCCATTTCCAAAACTTCTGCTGAGTCCTGCTACTCACGGAACAAAAAATAGCATGGCACAGCCAGGGCAGCCCAGAAGCAAAAGTGGCCAGGACTCACTCAGAAGAATGCCAGGAAAGGCCACAGAAATCAGGCCACTTGCTGAGGGAAAGGGCAAAGGACCTTTGCAATGCAAAGCTGATGAGCTAGAATATAGCCTGGGCAGGCCAACCAGGCTAGTGCCAGAGGCTAAAGGGCTGTGATGAGGAAGTAGCTGTCTACTGAGGTAGCCCAGGCAAAACCCAAGCAACATGTCAGTGGGCTAAAGACCAGAGCCGCTGTCCCCAAAAGACATATGTCTGCTCATACATCTCACGCCGAATGCCCATTGCCACCCACTCACACCACCATGCTCAGCAAGACACAGTCCCCCTGGAGGCCCAAGCAGCCAAGCCTCAAAGGACCCACAGGAATTCAACCAAAAGTGACCCAACCAGATTCCATCCCTACCCAAAGAACAAGAAAGTCTGTCCTGGAAAAGGTCAGGGACTCTGGTGACTGAAGGGACAGTGAACTCACACTCCCGAGGCGGCTTTGCAACTTCCCTCATCGGTCCCACCGACAAAGACACATCTACTTCTTTCTTATCAAGGTTTAGATAAAGCTGTGTGGGCAGGACCAGTTCTCAGCTGTAACACTGGTGACCTCAAGCACTCAGACACTGGACTACGCAGTGGGCACCACAGACTTTTCTCAATCTGGCCCATCTGCCACCCCACATCCTAAGGAATAGCCAGTTGGAACCCGAGCACTGACATTTTCTAGAAGCTGTACTCTTGCACTTGCCCAGTGGTGGCCCGTTCCACCCACCAGCTGTTCAGAGAAGCCACAACCAGCCCTCCCTCCATGTTTTCCCAGGATGCACTGCAGCCCTTTCCTGGGGCTTGTCGCCACTGTGACTTTTTTCATCATATCTGTCAGACTCAACGTCCAGCTTCTCCAGGTGCTCCAATCAACTCATTTCCCCCTCTATAAAATGGCAGGATGTGACTGTGTTACACAGGAAGTTATATTGGAAATGGCTTCCTATGAAGTGGAAGTCTATTCTCCAGCCCAAAGCCTTGGAAGGAAGCTGCATTCATCTCTTGGCAACCATGCGCAAAGGCAAACAGCAGAATTCCTGCTCCAGCCTCGCTGGGTGCTGGGGCGGCTAGAGCCCTGTGTCACGGGCTTCCTGTGGGGTGGCTCCAACGGAGAAGTATCTGCGGTCCAGTTGCTTCTGCACTGAAGTTCAGACTGTAAAGACACTCTCTTGTGTTTCCTACATGAATTAGAAATATCAAGGAGAAATACTTCAAGTCATTCTAAAACAATGAGCTTTGGCTTCTATGGAACTCATCACAGTCTAAGAGCCAAACAGACCAGAAAGTACCAAGCAACATCAGAAAACCGAAAATGAAGCAGACCGCACAGGGTATGTATCCACTGAGAGGAGAAAGAATAGGGAAGGGCAGGCAGAGACAGGCAAACAAATGACGGGGGAACCCATCTTGGGGAGACAGTTGACATAACACGTCTGGACCCAAAAGGTACCGACATCAGACACTCAGTGAGCCAGGGGCTGTGGTGCAGCTCAAGGCTTCACGGACCAGATCTGTAATACTTTTAAAACCAATAAAAAGAACTCCTAGGCAGCATAGTCACAAGAAAATTTTGTTCCAAGGTGAAATTCAGGTGCAAATATTAAACATTTTAAGAAGCACCTCTTGAGGGCTGGAGAGATGGCTCAGCAGTTAAGAACACTGGCTGCTCTACAAAGGACCAGGGTTCAGTTCCCAGCACCCACATGAAGGCAAACAACTGTCTGTGACTGCAGTTCCAGGAGATCTAAGACCCTCTCTAGCCCTCATAGGCATTGTATAACAAGGGTGCACTTACTTACTGCATACACATAAAATAAATTGTTTCTTAAAGTATCTTTGTATGTCCAATAGTGGGTTGTGAGGTACACAGGTAGACACACAGGTCACACTAAGGCCCAGAGCCCTGGAGGAAAAGCGTTTATGTGACAGCGATGGATGGTGACGGCTGCTGCACCAGGAACTCAACTGACCGCATTTTTCACACCATTTTTACTTCAAAGAACAGCAGACATGCTATGATTAGACTGCGCATCTCACCTATATTTCTCACACAAGAAGAAAGTGACCTGACACACTAAGAAAAACAAAAAGCCTTTGTAGCCAATCATAAAATGTGAACTTTCCAGCAAAACTAAATTTTACAAATCTTCTTACCCATTAAAGATAAAAATGAAAACTAAAATAGCTTTTCTTCGCTAAATGGCACAGGGTTTGGAGGAGGAGGAACAAATTCACATCATTGTATGATTTCATTACTGATTTTTTTTTTTGAGATAAGGTCTCTGGTAGCCCCAGCTGGGTTAGAATTGGATGTATAGACCAGGCAAAACACTCATACACATAAAATAAGTAATTTTTAAAAAATAATCTACAGGGGCTGGAGAGATGGCTCAGTGGTTAAGAGCACTGACTGCTCTTGCAGAGGACCCACGTGGAGGCTAAGAACCATCTTTAACTCTAGTTCCAGGGGAATCTGACGCCCTCTTCTGACCTCCGCAGCATTGCAGGGCACAGGTGCACCTACCTACATGCAGGCAGTACACTCAATACACATAATAAGTTAACAAAAAAAAAAGAGAGAAAAAAGAAAAAAAAAAGAATCTACAGTTACCACATGAATGCACTAGAAAGACTTTCCTTTGGCTTTTTTTTTTTTTTTTTTTTTTTTTTTTAATTAAGACAGGTTCTCCTTCTCCGTATAGCTCCAGATGGCCTGTAACTGGCTACATAAACCAGTCGGTCTTGATCGCAATGGAGATCCAACCGCTCTGCCTCTTAACTTGTGAACTTGGCCTACAATAGGAGTTCCAGGCCAGCTGGGGCTACAGGGCTACAAGGAGGGACCTGTCTTCAAAAAGACCATGAGGGGGGGAAAAGGCGATGGTGAGAGAGACGAGAGATGAGAGGAGAGGAGGGAAGATGTCGAGACGAGCGGACTGAGGAGCAGGGAGTAGGCGATGGACGAGAGACCGAGAGAGAGGAGGAGAGTCGAGAGAAGGTCCGAGTTGTTAGATGTCGAGTGATCCTGAGAGCACGAGAGTAGCAGGATCCATGTGAAGGAAAATAAGTTTTAAAATAGTCATTCTCCTTCAAGCTTTACCCTAAAACTTCTATTTGAGGATATATCGAAGTTTTCACTATCTCTGTGTATACTTTCATTTTTTTTTTTTTTTTGGTGTGTTGTTGAGACTGATCCCCTGTAGCCCCACTGTCCCAGAACTCACTAATGTAGCGTAGGCTGGCCTTGAACTCACAGAGATCTTCCTGTCCCTCGCCTCCTGCGTGCGATGTGTTGGGATATAACAGGCCACCTACCCCGGCTATCTCTGTGTATACTTCTTAATTATAGTTCAATACATAAAAAAGTCACATGGCAATTTTTCTTTTGTCTTCTTGAGATGCGGTCTCCCTGAAGCCCCAGCTGGCCTGTAAAACACTATGTAGACCAGGCTGACCTTAAACTCACAGAGACCCACCTGCCTCTGCCCCTCCCGAGTGCTGAAATTAAAGGTACACATCACCACACCCAGCCTATGTAGTAATTTTTTTCCCTTCAAGAAATGAAACATGGATTTAAGTCTGCACTCTCTCCTCTAATTCAGTATCACCAGTCTATAAACTTTTTTTTTTTTTTTTTTGCTTTTTTTGACAGTGTGTAGCCCCTGTTCAGCCCCCAGCTTGTCCTGAACTCACTCTGTTAGACCAGGCTGGCCTTGAACTACCAAAGATCCGCGCCTCTGCCTCCCAAGTGCTCTAGCTTAAAGGCATGCGCCACAATCTATTCATTTATTTTTGTCTTTTAGAAAAACAAAACTCAGCAAGCCATAAGAATTCCTCCGCAGAGAATCCTCAGAAATGCTGCGGTGTTTTGCTGTGTAAGTAGCTGACAATTTAGCAACTCAGGAGAAAGACACTGGCAAAAAAAAAAAAAAAAAAAAAAAAATCCAGTTATGGTGGCGCACACCTTTAATTCCAGCACTAGGGAGGAAGGGCCAGGTGGGTCTCTGTGAGTTCAAGGCCAGCATGGTCTATGTAGTGTGTTCCAGGCCAGCTGGGGCTACAGGGAAACCCCGTCTCAAAAATACCCAATAATAATAATAATAATAATAATAATAATAAGTAAAATACAACTAAGTAAACTAAGAAAAAAAAACTAAGAATTATGCACTGTTGATAATCCTTCAGCATTAAATACTGAAGAACCAGGAAAACTCAGCCAAGTTTAGGAAAGAGAATGTGTTTTAATAGCCATATAAACTCACAGAATTTTTCATTCATTAGAACAAGGTCACAGAGACTCCTTGTCAGCAAAAGGAATGAGGAATTGCAGTATTTAATAAACAGGCTAAGTAGAGGCAAACTACCTTTGACAAGCAGACCCAGTAGAGCGCTGTTTTTACAACTCAGCCTAAAAATGTCTGAAGTGTGGCACAAATGTTCCTTGACCCCATTCTATAACTGTGACCTACAACACTGGTGCGTGGACACTCATGACCTCCATCACCGCCCCGTCATATTTTTACAACCAGTTACTGTATCTGCGGATGTCTAAATAAAACCACAATTCAATTAAGTACTGCTTAAAGGTCTGGTATCAAATGCATGAAGTTGTCATGAATACTCAAAGCAGCCAGAGGCGCCCAGGGCCCTCCTTCTGGTCCTCTATTTAATGGTCTTTTAAGCTGCTTAAACGTATATTAACAAAGCTCGCATGGGCAAGCGGTTTCTTTGACACGTTTGAAATCACAGCTCAAATCCAATGCTTCCCAGAGTCCCTGCAGGCTCAGCTTCCCAGTCCCAGAAGTGATAGCCTCCACACAGCTACCTGCCTGGCCCGTGGGAGGTGGGGTGTGTCCGAGATGCTTACCTATGCCGGGAGCCACATAGATGAAGTAGAGACAGGACGTGGAGAGGGAGAAGAAGAAGATGAAGGCGAGGAGGGAGCGATTGGAGACGCGCAGCATCCGCGCGAGCACAGACATCTTCCCTCTTCGCGGCCAACGGCGCGGGTGCGCTCTGGGGGCCGCAGTTCAGGCCCTAAGCGTCCATGGATGTGCAGGGAAGCCCGGGGAGCGGCGGGGGCGGCCGGGAGGCTGTGCAGAGGAGGCCGGAGCCGGGAAGGGGGAAGGGGAAGCGGATGCAATGAATGGGAGGCCGGGCCAGGCCGGCTGGAGCGCGGTGCGGAGCGCGGCCCGCAGGCTGCAGCGCCCGGGCGGCGGATCCCGGAGGCGAGAGCCGCGGTTGGGGAGCCCGGCCTGGGCGCCCTGCAGTGCCCGCGCGGGGCTCTAGCGCGCGCGTGGCGGGGAGCCCGGGGGCGGCGGAGCGGGGCGCTCTCCGCGGTGCCGGCACCTCATTCCGCGCCGGGCCCCGGAGCGCAGCGGCGGCCGCGGGAGCCGAGCGCAGGCCAGGGCGGCGTCCCGACCCGCGGAGAGCGCGCTCCGGCTCCGCTTGCTGCCGCCGCCCGCTGCCCGGCCCGCAGCGGCAGCCGCATTCCCGCCGCGGGACTCCGGGAAGAGGCGGCGCCGCCCCCGCGCGGTCCGGGCCTGGGAGGGCGAAGGGAGAGAGCCGCGGACACCCACGAGGACACTCCCGGCAGCCCCGCGCGCCCCGGACGCCCCCAGGCTCCGCCCGTGTGCGCCCCACTCGCCAGGCGGCGCTGCGCCTCAAGCCGGCAAAGCCGGAGCCCTCGCCCCCGAACGCCGCGCGTCCTGATTGGCTCTGGCCGCTCCGCGCCCCTCGCCCCGCCCCGCCCGCCTGCCCGCCGGCCGGCCGGGTCACTGCCTCCCCCGAACCCGCACTCTGCCCCTGCGGGGCCTGGGATGCTCTCTGCCCACAAGACGAAGAGCCTGGGCCGCAAGGGCCATTGTGCAGCGGGGAATTCCGTGCAATGTCTTTCGAGATACTGGGCTGGGGAGCCGCATTTCCCACCTGGATTTATGGACTGTCACATGCAACCGGGCCTGTGCTGTGCGTAACAGTTGCGCCAGGACCTGCCTTCACATTGAAAGTGAACATCGCCAACAGGCCCTGCAGCCCTGCAGCCAGGCCCAGCAGCAAGCTGTCCACTGACTGAAGCACCGCCAGGGCGGAGGGCTACCCTTTGATCCAGTGCTTCCTTCTGATAGCTAAATTAGCCCGGATGCCTACCTACAACACCTTCTTGCTGCATGTACTCTGCAGGTGTTCTTTGTCAGAGCTAATCAGCTGGTCGGAACTATAAAACCATCGTGGCAGGGCTGAAGGTTGATTCCAAAGAGCCTTTCATGTGTTCCTTTGAGTATCAGACTATTAAAACAAAGGCATTGGAATTGCTGCAAGAGTTGAGAAGGAGAAGGCTTGAAGCCTGCTGCCAGCCAGAAGATCTCAAAGATCTGACAGTTCTGACAACTCTCTGACCACCCTGCAGGAGAGGTAAAGCTGGGTCAGTAATGGGAAGACCACACCCTGACAGAGCTGCTTAGTTATCCATACTTCTTGCCCTCCATTTAAACCTCAAGTCAGGACCCGGAAGGTGGATGTAGGGCTCACTAGATTTGTTCCTTTTCCCAACGTGGCCACACGGAATGAATTACCTTTCTCTGCTTTTCAATATTGTTGATCAGTTTAGCTGGCCTATTGAGGACAGATGGCTGGTCCTGGTTTGTTGGGACTGCCGGAGCCCAAGCTCTAACCCGAACAACTCTGGCATATGCTTACTGTTTACTGCAATCCCTGCAGCCAGGTGGGTCCCCCAGACATCTCTGATCAGCTACTTTAGCCAATCAGTGAGTTCTGGATTCGGTGAGGAACCAGTATCTCCAAAAATAAGGTATTGTACCCTACAGAAAATGTAAATCACCTAATTGAACTTCTAGAGGATAAAAAAAATCACAGCCTAAGAAGCTAAAAAGATATAATTGGCATATGAAAGAAATCAATGACAGAAAGACTGGAAATAACAAACCCCAACCTCCAGCCAGCACTCATGCAGAAAAAGAAAGTGCATGAGATGCAGACTACCCATGGAAGGTCACCATTCTCCCTTTGCTAAACGGGGTCTGACGTTGCTCCCCAACTCTGGCTCACTCCCCCTCTTTAAAGTGGCCTCTTAATACATTGTCTTTGTTTTAACCATTATCCTATTAAAAAAATGAATGCACCCGGCATAGTGGTTCATGCCTTTAATTCCAGCACTTGGGAGGCGGGCAGATCTCTCTGTGAGATCTCACCCTGTTCTACATAGGACTTCCAGGGCAGCTGGGGCTACAGAGAGAACTTGTCTCAAAAACAACAACAACAACAACGACAAAAGGTACAAGAGCAGGAGAGATGGTTCAGCAGTTAAGAGCACTGGCTGCTCTAGCAGAGAACCAGCACTCACATGGCGGCCAATAACCATCAGAAACTCCAGTTCTAGGGGAATCCCTCACTGCCTCCTTCCAATCTCATTGGGCATGACATGACATCAATGCACTTATATACAAGTATACAATACACTTATACACATAAAATAAAAAATAGTAAAATAATTTTTTTTAAAAAAGCAAGGTGCAATAGAGAAAGACACCAGTATCAAACTATGGCCTACATATGCACACACACGCATGCATGTGAACGTTCATACACATGGGCACACACACCTACACTCCACACACAAAATTCTCTAGAAGATGGACTTCTCTAGAGTAAAGCACAACTTTGTTACACCAGGAAATAAATACAGTTGATTACATTATTAAATGAATTAATGCCTCTACCAGGAAGGGAGGGGCTGGTACATGGCACGTGCCCTTGGAATCTTTGTGGAATAATCTTTTAAATCTCTTGGTTTGATCTCTCTCTACCACCAGAGACAAGTGGTGCATGCCTTTAATCCTAGTTCTCGGGAGGCAGAGGCAGGCAGAACTTTGTGAGTTCAAGGCCAGCCTGGTCTACAGAGTGAGTTCTAGGACAGTTGGGGCTACGGGGAGACCCTGTCTCAAAAGACCAAAAAAAAAAAAATGCCTGAAGATCTCAACTCTCCCACTCCTCACTTCCCCCTACACACAACCCTGCTACAGAGTAAGCCCAGGGCCTTGTAACAAGTGCTACTACTGAGCTAAACCCCAAGCACAGTGCTCAACTCACTTTTAAGACAGAAATAGATAAAATGCTTAGAGCCTAAGAACTTCGAACAGCCTTTTCAAGCCCACGTTAGCATCTGAAACTTTCTCAGGAGCCAGGTAGGCTCACAACAAGGCTGACAGCACAATCCTGAGGTGTTTCATTTTTTTTAACGATGGTGAAAAGACCTTACATCTGTAAGATATAACTTACCATGGTAAGACAGAAACATGTTATTAAATGACTTTGTTCTAAATTTATTACTATAGGGCATATCTTTTATTATCCTCTATTCACTGGAGACCCAATACTTTAAACATTTGGATAGCTAACTGAATAAATTAAGTCATGATAGATAGTTTTTGCCATGCCCATAATCCCAGGATTTGGGAGGCTGAAGCAGCAGAGGCAGAGTTTGAGGGCAGCGTGGACCACAGAGCAAGACCTTGTTGCAAAAAGAAACAGAAGGAGGGACGAAGGAAAAGTGGACTTTTTTAATGAGATGAGACATTTTATTTGGTTTATGCTAAGTGAGAATGAACATTAGCTACCAAGTGTTTCAGATTTGCTCATGACCTTGGTTAATATATATATATATATATATTTGGGGGCTGGAGAGATGGCTCAGTGGTTAAGAGCACCGACTGCTCTTGCAGAGGACCCAGGTTTGATTCCCAGCACCCACATGGCAGCTAAGAGCCATCTTTAAACCTGGCATGGTGGTGCGCGCCTTTGATCCTAGCACTTGGGAGGCAGAGGGAGGTGGATCTCTGTGAGTTCCAGGACAGCTGGGGCTATAGGGATACCCTGTCTCAAAAAATATATATTTTATGTTATGGAAAAGGAAAAATAAATTAAAAATAACATATGAGATCTCATTTTGATAGACATGGTGGCATACACCTATAATTCCAACACTTCACAGACTAAGACAGGACATACTTTGAGTTTACAACCAGCCAGCCAAGGTTACCTAACAAGACCCTGTTTCAACAAACAAAAAGATAGCATCTCATTTTTATGGCTGTTAAAGTTTCAAACCTCTGGATTGTAATCGCTAGTTAAGTAGGTTAATTATGAAGCTAGAGATAGAATTCAGTCAGTAAAGCGTTTGCTATGTCAGCATAAGGACCCAAGTTCAGATCCCCAGCCCTTGGGTAAAAAGCTGGAAGGGGCTAGAGAGATGACTCAGCAGTTAAGAGCACTGGCTGCTCTTGCAGAGGACCTGGATTCAGTTTACAGCACCCACATGGCAGCTAACAGTAGTCCATAACTTCAGTTCCAGGTGACTGACGCCCTCTTCTGACCTCAGTCAGCATTGCACAACATGGACGTACTTACACTAAAACCCTCATATATATAAAACAAAAATAAATTTTAAAAATGTTTAAAGCTGATATGGTGGCATCCACCTCTAATCTTAGCTCTGGGGAGGTGGAGACAATAGGATTCCCCAGGGCTTGCTGCCCGTCAAGTCTTGCTGAACCAGTGAGCTTCCACAGAGTGAGCTTGAGAGATGCCGTCTCAAAAACTAATGTGTAAGGCTACATGGGAAAGCACTGGCGTCAACCTCCAGCCTCCACACACAAGCACACGAACTTGCACACACAAATCAGTAGACATACAAGCACCACATACAAAAAGCTTTTAATTTTAATTTTTAAAACATTTTTATTTTATTATTTTTATTTTATGTGTATAAGTGTATTGCCTGCATGAATATAAGGAGCTGGAGAGATTACTCAGTGGTTAAGAGCACTGGCTACTCTTGCAGAGGACCAGGTTCAAGTCCCTACACCCACATGGCAGCCAACAACCATCCATAACTCCAGTTCTAGGGGATCCCTCTTCTGACCTCCACTGGCACTACACAACATGGGTTCACTTTCATATATGCAGGCAGTACATTCATAAATATAAAATAAAAATAATAAATAAAAAATAAATGTTCGTTTTTTGAGACAGGGTCTCCCTTTAGTCCCACCTGGCCTGGAGCTCGCTCTGTAGACCGGGCTGGCCTTGAACTCAGAGATCCACTTGCCTCTGCCTCCTGAGTGCTGAGATTAAAGGTGTGCACCACCACACCCCACACTAAAGATGGTTCTTAGCCATCAGGTTCTCTGCAAGAGCAGTCAGCACTCTTTACCACTGAGCCATCTCTCCATCCCCAATAAATAATTTTTTTTTAATTTTTTTTATTAATTTTATTTATTTCTGTATGTGTATGAATGTACTGTCTGCATGCAAGTTTGTGCAGCCGTGTCATGCAATGCCGTGGAGGTCAGAAGAGGGTGTCGGATTCCCCTGGAACTGGAGTTCTCCTGGAATTGGAGTTTCAGACAGTTCTCGGCCACCATGTGGGTGCTGGGGATCGAACCCAGGTCCTCTGCAAGAGTGGTCAGCGCTCTTAACTGCTAGGCCATCTCTCCAGCCCCTAAATAAAATTTTTAAATATTAAAAAATATCTTTTTTTTAAATCCAGGCATGGTAGCGCACACCTTTAATCCCAGCACTAGGAAGGCAGCAGAGGCAAGAGGATCTTTGTGAGTTCAAGACCAGCCTGGTGTACATAGAAAGTTCCAGGCCAGCTGAGACCCTATCTCAATAAAGACCAAGAAAAAAATTTTGTTATAGTAATAAAATATTTTAATATATGGGTTTTTTTGGACTCAAACTGCCACACTCACAGAAGAAACCAACGAGGGGTCACAGATTAATACGAAATTTACTTAATTTGCTGGTGCACCGGAACCCAATTAAGAAAACTGACACATCAGAGAAGCCAATTATTGATGTGTCAGGGACACAACCCACTCCACACAGGGATGGGTGTGACCCCAAACTGTCTGTTACAGAGAACTTTTAAAGACAAAAACCACAAAGTAGAGGAATTTGGTGACATCATATGTACACAATTGCAAGGCTATAGAAACACAATGGAAGCAGTGGTGACCTTTAAGCTGATTGGTTGTGTTTAGCAGTGTGAAGCCCCTTGGAGAGGAATGGACTCCTTAGGGGGTAGGAAGCACTCTTTCAGGGCTGGGAAAGTTCATCCTGACCTCAGGTAGCTGTGGGAACTAGGAACTCAGGGTGGGACTGTATTCTTATGGTTAAGGTAGTCATGGGAACCAGGCCTGCTTCAACTAGAGAGTTGCTCCTGCATGGTTAACCCTTTCCTTTTGATTAACTTCTTTATGACCTGGTCCTAACATTCCCCCCTTTGAGTTAAGATCATGAGTCAAATTATAGACTCATCTGTAGTAATGGGTCCAAGGACTATGAGCTGGACTGCAGAGATTAACTGAGACATGGCATCTGTGAGCACCTGGTGAGGCAGTCAGCAAACAAGATGGCTGCTAAGATACATTCCTTTATAGGGCCTGGGTGGGACTCAGGTAAGGGGAAGAAGTCATAAGATTGACAGCCTCTGGAGGAAGTGGACACCTGTGTGTCCCTTGGAATTCTGGGAAACTCAGACCTAACATTTCAGCCTTTTGATTATAAGGGAATGGGATGCTGTTCTCTCTTCTGTATCTGTTTCAGAGCTGAGGAGGGACGAGGTCTTGAGGGAACAGCTGTCAGGCTGGAGGGTTAAAATCCGGTCTCCCATCTTGGCTGTTCTAGTTGCCAGGTATTTTGGTCCAGATCAGTAGTGGCCAGTAGTTAGTGTACAGTTTTTCAGTAGTTAGTGTACAGTTTTTCAGTAACTGAAAAGACAAGCTGGTTAAGTTTTCTGTGAGTGTACCAATCCATGGACTTCCCAGTACCAACAGGGGGCCTAGTGGGTGCATTAGTAATCACCCTCCAATCGGAGGGTCCCTGTCTAGAATTTCCAGAGGAAAAGAGGACCTGTACTCTATTAGTACTCTGGGCTCCAGAATGAGAGCCAGCTTAACCACGACCTGTTTCTGAGTTATTTTTTAGCATGGCACAGTAGATGTTTCACCTATCTCTATGATATTTCTTTGATCATAGTTTCCTGTTTGGGTGTTTAAAACCACACAGTTTGCTCAGATAAATTAATTTTGGTGTTAAGGTCAGTGGAGTTTCTGGTCCTTAGGGTTCACTCAGGTCTTGTGCCTGGATCTTTCTACCAGTTCCATCTATGTGAGAACAAAGTCAGGTCTTACTTGACCAAAGCTTCCCTTTGAAGCGTGAGGAATTTCTCCTCTATACTGACTTTCCTCCTTTGACTGGACACTGGCAAGAAGAAGAAGTCCACTTAAGTGAATCTCCAAGACCTCCCTGGCTTGGGATGACTGGTGGCTCACTGCCATAGGACATGCAGAGAGGTGCTCATACAGGACCCTAGAACTTAAATCGATCTTAGAGGGTAAGGGCCAAAAGATTGTCCTTTTAAATCCCTCTTGCTAAATCAGATTGGAGCTTTAAGTATGGTTGTTAAACCTCCAAGAAGGTCTGTTGAATGCTTTCCTATATAAAACATAAATAAAGCTTGAACATTGACTTAAATATTCTTTATAAATTCTTAATTGCTGTTGCAAAACATTCGGACTAATAGTGAAAGCTCATGAAGTGGAGCCTGAAGGTAGTAACTGCAGCGAGGGCTAGGAAGGGATGCTGCTTACTGGCTTATGTTGCTGGCTCACATTCAACCTATTGTAAAAACGTAGAAATATCTGGCCAAGGATAGCATTGCCCACAATGGGCTCAGGCCAGTCCAATGAAGGCAATTATTGAGGTTTCTTAGCCCAGGTGTGTCAAGTTGGCATTAAACCTATCCAGTAAATCACACAATTTGTTCTCTAACATAGTCCAGGAAACAAACCCAAGATAATAAAGAGGCTAAAAACAATACCTTCTAGGACTATCTCAAATGTTGGCCATGTTACTTATCTCTAGATTTTGAATTATAGCTTTGAGAAGGAAGAGGAGAGGGAGCATTATCACATACCTACAGAAAGCAGGAGATGCTTAAATCAAGCTCACCAGAATTGGTTTCACTCAGACTGTTCTCATGTGGTCCCCAGAAGTAAAACCTAATTTTTCTTAAAGATATTAAAAGTAGGGGCTGGAGAGATGGATCAGTGGTTGGGAGTGACAACTGCTCTTGCAGAGGACCCGGGTTTGATTCCCAGCACCCACATGGCGGCTAAGAACCATCTTTAATTCCAGTTCCAAGGGAATCTGACACCCTCTTCTGACCTCCTCGGCATTGCATGACACGGGTGCACCAACCTGCATGCAGACAGTACATTCACATAAAAAATAAAAAATATTAAAAGTAACATGTGCCAAGTATAACAGATATATAGCAGAGTTATAGAAGCTCATGTACCAAGAGCAAGTCACAATAAACATACAAGAAATTAAAGACTATATCTATGACACATTTAAAGGAAAAAAAAAGTATGTTTCACTTTAAGTGCAAAAATAGTTTATGATCCTTACCAAGTGTGCTGGATAGCTTTAGTGTCAACTTGACACACCTGGGTTGAGGGAGCCTCAATTGGGGAATTGGCTCCATTGGACTGGCCTGTGGTCACATCTGTGGAGTATTGTCTTGATTGTTGAGCAATGTGGGAGTGCCCAGCCCACTATGGGTGGTACCACCCATAGTGGGCTGGTTGTTGTGTACCGTATAAGAGGGCAGGCTGGGCATGGGCCAGGGGAGCAAGCCAGTAAGCAGCATTCCTTCATGGTCTGTGCTTCAGCTCCTGCCTCAAGGTTCCTGCCCTGAGTTCCTGCCTTGGGCTCCCTGAGTGATGAACTGTGACCCAGGAGATGTGAGCTGAATAAACCCTTTCCTCCCCCAAGTTGATGTTGGTCAGAGTGTTTTGTCACAGCAATTGAAGACAAACTAGAACACCAAGTGATTTTTATCAAATGTTCATTCTATTAATCCACTGCATCCATAGGGTAACACTTTATCATTTTTGCCAACTGTAGCATTTTGTAAGCAAACCAGAATAAACACTTTTACCATAGATGTAGCTACTGATTATTAATACTTTTTAAAGGACCAATTTTGGTTCACAAAAATGTGCAGAGTCAAAACTCAACAGTTGCCATTAACACAAATCTCTAAAGCTTAACTTAAAGAGTTGGAAGATAAGTTTCACAGTAATGTAATTTAACTTTCATTTATATTTACCTTTAATATATTAATAATTATGATGTTTATGTCACAATAGCGCTTTTCAGTGTTCACAATTTACAGCTTTGGTTTGTACATATATAACTCAGGAACATAAACTATCCCCAAAGGGGAAAAATGAATCCCCACCCCACATAGAACTATAATAATGGTATGAATTTAAAACAAGTTAACACAACATGGTTTTTCATGTGAGCTATTTTTAAAATACCAGCATGTGAATTTGCATATTTAATCTAACAGCTACACCTTTATTCACTAAGAAATTGTGTATTAATTTTTTCAAACCATCTTTTTTTACCTTACCTCAAAAATTTATTGACTTGTGTTTTTCAATGAATTTTAAACTGTCTTAAGGGGAGGTGACAGTGTAAACAAAACAAACAAACAACTTCCATATTAAAAGTGGAAAACTTCCATATTTAAACCTTCAAAGGGCAGTTTGAACCTCTGAAATCCAAATGACCTATTTAGCACTCAGGTCTAAGACAATTTTTAAAAATTTTTGAATAACCTTCATTTTACCCTTGAATATAAAACCGATTGGTAGTCACATAGCCATGTATAATTACAGTGTACTAGCATTCAGTTTTAAAATCATTTACTGGGGCTGGAGAGATGGCCTAGTGGTTAAGAGCACCGACTACTCTTGCAGACGACCCGGGTTCGATCCCCAGCACCCACATGGCAGCCAAGAACCATCTTTAAATCCAGTTCCAGGGGAATCCAACACCCTCTTCTGACCTCCGTGGCATTGCACGACACGGGTGCACAAACCTACATGCAGAAAGCACATTCATACACATAAAAAAATAAATTAAAAAAAGAAATAAAATCATTTACTAACAGGACAACAGATATATAAAACATTTTTAGTATGTACATGAGATTTAGCTCAGGAATATTAAGTTAATAAATTATGCTTAAATGACAATTGTTCATGTAATTTTCATATAATTGGATGTGAACTATATGAAAGACATTGGCATGAGTCATAAAATTACATATACACACACATATATATACATATATTTCATTCTGTTGTGATACAAAACCTTAAGTAAAAAATTCCTTAAAAAAAATTCCAGGAGCTAGAGAGATAGTCTAGTGGTTAGGAGTGCCAATTGCTCTTACAGAGGACCCAGGTTCGATCCCCAGCACCCATATGGGGGCTGAGAACCGTCTATAACTCCGATTCCAGGAGAACTCCAGTTCCAGGGGAGTCTGACACCCTCTTCTGACCTCCGCGGCATTGCATGACACAGGTGCACAAACCTACATGCAGACAGTACATTCATACACATAAAAAAAAATAAATAAAAATTTAAAAATTTTTTAAAAAATTCCTGGGCTGGAGAGATGGCCTAGTGGTTAAGAGCACTGACTGCTCTTGTAGAGGACCTGGGTTCAATCCCCAGCACCCACGTAGTAGCTGAGAACCGTCTTTAACTCCAGTTCCAGGGGAATCCAACACCCTCTTCTGACCTCCACAGCATTACATGACACGGGTGCACAGACCTGCATGCAGACAGTACATTCATACACATAAAAGAATAAATAAAATTAAAAAAAAAAATCCTAGCCGGGCGTGATGGCGCATGGCTTTAATCCTAGCATTTGGTAGGCAGAGGCAGGTGGATCTCTGTGAGTTCAAGGCCAGCCTGGTCTACAGAGTGAGCTCCAGGCCAGCTGGGACTAAAAGGGAGACCCTGTCTCAAAAATACCAAAAAGAAAAAAAAATTCCTTTATCCAGGCGTGGTGACACACACCTTTAATCCCAGCACTGGGGAGGCAGAGGCAGGCAGATCTCTCTGAGTTCAAAGACAGCCTGGTCTACATATTGAGCTCCAGGCCAGCTGGGACTAAGGGGAGTCCCTGCCTCAAAAAAAAAAAAAAAATCCTTTATAAATATGGTTAGAATTCTTCTGAGTAAAACTGATAATAGACTTCTTCAAAATTTAAATTATAATGAAGAAATTTTAAAATATTAGATTGATGAGTAAATTTGATGACCTTAAATTACTTTAATGAAACTATGTCATATTATGAAATAATATAGTTCAGTAGTTGAAATTTAAAGAGAATCCCTGCTTCAGCATTTGACCCAAATTTCAAACTGATGTCCATGTGACCTCCATCTCTCATCTTCCATCCCAGGTCATTCTTTGATACCATCTGAATACCTGGTAGGATTCTCAAGTATTCAGCCTGCTTTCAGATCTTCTGCACAGCAGTCCTTTGGAATCAGGATGGTGAGCAATATAGGTCATTTGGGGATGAGGAAACAAGCCAGGTGAGCTGAAATAACTGGCCTCAGGTCATGCAAGAATAAGGCACAGAGCTGGGAATGCAGCCAGGCCCCGTCAGCCTACTTGAGACTCCGTGCTCCAGGCTCCCCACCAGTCTTGCCAGTGCCCATCCTCACACAGGATACTGCTCTTGTCAGGGCAAACGTTTCTAGTGACTGTGCTCTTAGCGTTTGTGTAGAAACAGTAGGTGAGTCTGTGGTCCAGGCTTTCTTTAGCCATTTTGTCATAGGCGTTATGTCAGGAAACTGTTAAATGGCACTACAGAGAACTGTACTTTACAAGTTAAGGCCCAATGAGCCATCTCTGTCTAGTCCTGACTTGTAATAACATAAGTCACAATGGGAAAATTAGTAGACTGTGTTAGCTTTATCCACTCTTTGCCTCAGTTTGATGCTAGGTTTACTCAGCAGACTACTAGTTTTGCCTCAGAGATTCTGAACTGCCTGATAATGGCCACCAACAAATCCAAGGCTGACTGGAAGAAGAAGCCTGCTGGGTGGAAATGAGATGTCATCCAGAATGCTCTGGATTGTGTGTGTGGTGGGGGGTGGTAAGCAGACATAGTGGAGAGTGAAGGTGTTTTGTGTTTTTGTTTTTGTTTCCTTTTGAAACAGTGTCTTATACAGCCCAGACTGACCTCAAACTCTTTCTGAATCTGAGAATGATCTTGAACTCCTGATCCTACTGGATAGGAGGGCATACATATCCTTGTGAAAAACAGAAACTATTTCTTGACACAGTTCAAAAGAATCCACTTATTGTAGCCAAAATACTCTACTCCAAGGCATTTGAAATTTTTAAAACATTTTTAATATTTTTATTTATTATTTTTATTTTATGGGTATGACTGTGTTGCCTGCATGCATGTGAGTGCACCTGTGTTGTGCAATGCCCATGGAAGTCAGAAAAAGGCATTGGATACCCTGGAACTGGATGGTTGTTAGCTGCCATGTGGGTGCTAGGAATTGAACCTGTGTCCTCTGCAAGAGCAAGCAGTGCTCTTATCCACTGAGCCATCTCTCCACCCTGGCATTTGAAAGTTTTTAAAGATCATTTTCCTGACACAATTTGCTAATACACAACCGTGTCTATGTACATAGTCCAAAACCAAGTTAATAAGTAATTATTGAGTGAGTTGAGGAACACACTTTATTCTCTTGTGTATGTTCCTTTGGGATTTATGTAACAAAAAGTACTAGTTTATCATACCTGAGCATGTTATCAAAAAGAAGTTTTATACTCATGGCTGAATGACTTATAAAAGATAAACTATATAGAAGAAACATAATCTGTTATGAAATTGTTCTTTTATAGCAACAAGAGCTTTATACCTATAGCTATGAGAACACACTAGGAAGTACAATTAAGATTCAAAATAACTGCTAATGGAGAAGTTGTCCAGGCTATTTTCTAGCTATTTACTATATTTAACATCTTCATAAACCTCATAGGATTTTGTTGAGCTATTCTTTTAATGACTAAATCACTTCTGGGGAAATACTTTTGGAGCTTTAATGTATTAATATTTTATAGTATTCTTAAGGATTTCATAAATGTGTAAAACAATACATGATCGTATTCACCCCTCTCCCCCCCCCAACTTCTCCCAAATCCCCTATGGTGGCCCCTCCCACTTCATGTCCTCTTGTTTGGTTGGTTGGTTTCGATAGTCTAGTTAGTGCTCCCGTGTGGGTAGGAGTCTGAGGCCACCCACTGGAGCATGGAAACTGACCAGAGGCCAAAGTTCTCCTTCCCCCAGCAGCTGTCAGCTGCCAGTAGCTCCTCAGTAAGGGGGGAGCCTGGAGAGCACATCCCAGTCTGTGCTGGAACTCGAGCTGGCTTGATCTTGTGCAGGCAACCACAGCTGGTGCGAGTTCTGGTGCAATAGCCATGTCTGATGGGTTAGTATTGAAGTCAGAAATGGGGTTCAGTTATACTGGATAAGAGACTTCAATGTCTCTGTGTCTGAAGGAGAATCCTGGAATACTAAGATCCTAAGACCCACAAATTCATAGTCACAGGAAAGACTATGTTACTGTAAAAAGATAGGAAAGTTTTGTATATTGTAAGTCTACGCAAAGAAGTAAAAGATTTGCACAATGAAAACTTTAAGACACTGAAAAAGGAAACTGAAGAAGATGCCAGAAGCTAGAGAGACTTCCCGTGCTCGGGATCGCTTGGGTTAAAATGGGAAAATGGCTGTGCTACCAAAAACAATCTACAAATTCAGCGCAATCCCTATCAAAATTCCAGTGCAATTCTTCACAGACATTGGAAAAATCGCCTTAAATTTCATATGGAAACACGTGCTGAAGAAAACCAGGACAGCCAAAACAATCCTGAGCAATTAAAATATTGCTAAAGGTATCATCACCCCTGATTTTAAGTTATACTAAAGAACTATAGTAATAAAAATAGCATGGTACTAAACATAAAACATGTCAATAAATGAGAGACGAAGATCCAGATGTAAGTCCATGCACCTACAGCTGTCTGATTTTTTAAAAAGAGGCCAAAAATACATATAAAAGACAGGAGCTTCAACAAATGGTGCTGGTCAAACTGGATAGCTACAAAAAATTCTCACCCAAAATTCTCACACAAAATTCAATTCCAAATGGATCAAAGATGTCAATGCTTGGTACCCTTCATCTGAGAGAGAAGAAAGGAGGGACTATGCTTCAATTTACAGGCACAGAAAAGGAAGAAGAAAAAAAAAAAAGAAAAGGACTTTCTGAACAGGACCCTGATAGCACACGCACTAGGACCAGCAGCTGACAAACACAACCACATGAAACTACGAAGAATTCCGTCTGCCCAGACATTTGCTCTGCGAACATTTTTTTAATATGGGGATTTCACTATGTAGCCCAAGCTGGCCTCAAACCTTCATCTGCCTCTCATTGTTTCTAGGCAACATTAAAATAAGTACCTCCTTCGAAGAATACAAATAAGCAACCAGACAAAAAAAATTGGTATAAATTAACTTATTATTTTAAGACAGGCTTTTATGTAGCTCTGCCTGGCCTTGAACTCTTGATCCTCCTGCCTTCATCTCCCAAGTAGACTACAAAACGTATTGGTATAATAAGACTCATAAGCTGAAACCTGGGCATGGCGGCTCACATGATCCTTCAGTCCCAGTACTTGGGAGGCAGAAGCAGGCAGATTTCTGTGAGTTCAGGCCAGCCTGGTCTACCTATGTGTGATGGTTAATCCTGGGTGTCAACTTGACTGGACTAAGGAACAAATAAGAGAAAAAGGATCTTCAGATTGGACCACCTCAACCCAGATGGCCCACCCCAAATGTAGGTGTTACCTTCTGCCGGCAGGCAGTATAAAAGGCCACGGCAGAGGGAGCTGGTCCCTTTTTTCCTGTGGCTTTCCTCTCTCATCTGGTGAGTTTGTCTTGCTGCTGTGATCAACCCTTCGGATCCCAGTGTGTACTGAGACCGGCAGATCTCCTGGAATCCATCAGGCCTTCAGTACCAGATTGGGACTACTGAGACATCCAGCCTTGCGGACTGAGCAGTTCCCTGGATTCTCAGCCTCTCCAGTACAGCATGTCTACTGTTGGACTCCTCGAACTCTGTCACGTGAGCAAATCAATAAATTGTATATAGCTATATATTCGTCCTGTTGCTTCTGCTTCTTTAGAGAACCCTGACTAATACACTAGGAAATTCCAGACCAGCTGGGGCAACAGGGAGACCCTGTCTCAAAAAGATAAAAAGAAATAATAAACATTAGCTGGCCAGAGTTTTTAATCCCAGCACTCAGGAGGTAGAGGCAAGCAGATCTCTGTGAGTTCAATGCCAACCTGGTTTATACAGCAATTTCTAGGACAGCCAAGGCTACATGGTATGACCTGTCTCAAAAAAATAGAAGGAAGGAAGGAAGGAAGGAAGGAAGGAAGGAAGGAAGGAAGGAAGGAAGGAAGGAAGGAAAAAAAACATTAGTGTTAGGTCAAGGTTAGAGACAAAGAGCCAAGATGGTGTAGAGTGGAAGGTCCCCCTTCTCCTTTTCTGGTCAGGAGCCCAAGTTTGCAAAGGCGGGGGAGGGGGGGGGGTGAAGCCCATGCAAATCACCAGACCAAGCCAACAGCTAGTTCTAGATTCCCAAGAGACCACAGGATCTGAGACCCACCTTCAGGGCCCTGACCTGGCCTAATTGGCCAGATTCCAACACATCACCATCTCCCCTCCCGTGCCCTATAAGAGATCCTTAGAATGCCCAGGATGTACACTTTCCCTTGGTCTTTCACCCCCAAAGGCCATCAGATTTGTCTGAGAGCACATTTCCCTGGAATAAAAGCCTGCCTTTACTTTCAATTCTTACTGATTCAGCCTTCCTCTTGGCGTAGGGAACCTTACAATTAACTATTGTTAGTATTTTTTTAATCACAAAGACAGCAAATGAGAGACATAATAGAATTATATTACACATTTGAAAAATTTGACTATTTGCACCATACAAATGCTCAACTATGATAGTAATAGTGTATATGTAGTACCTGTAAATAAACTGAAAGGATGTGCATAAACCAGTGTGAAAGAAAAATATCATCAACAAAAAGTGGAGACCGAAAGAAGCCTTGACATATAGAGACATGGGTTCTCCCTTCAGGGCCCATGAATGTTAGAAGGAAGCCAAGCTAGAAAATTCCAATCACTCAACCCCAGAATAGAGAGTTTAAGACACAAGAGTAAGCATGCCTTCAAATCAGGAGACAGCTGTCCAACTCATTATCACTCTCTAATTGATTATAACAATTTTGTAATCACTGCCAATTATGTTTCTAGTACGTTTTACCTGACTAGGCATAAGAAATATGGTTATTGTCAGGGTGAAGAAGATTAATTTACCTTTAAAGAAATCCGATCTTAGGCTGGAGAGGTGGCCTAGCAGTTAAGAACACTGACTGCTCTTGCAGAGAGCCCGGGTTCGATCCCCAGCACCCACATGGCAACTGAGAATTGTCTTTAACTCCAGTTCCAGGGGAATCTGACACCCTCTTCTGACCTCCAAGGCATTGCACAAACTGGTGCACAAATCTACATGCAGACAGTACATTTATACACATAAAGGGGCTGGAGAGATGGCCTAGCGGTTAAGAGCGCCGACCGCTCTTGCAGAGGACCCGGGTTCGATCCCCAGCACCCACATGGCGGCTGAGAACCGTCTGAAACTCCAATTCCAGGAGAACTCCAGCTCCAGGGGAATCCGATTCCCTCTTCTGACCTCCGCGGCTTTGCACGACACGGGTGCACAGACTTGCATGCAGACAGTACATTCGTACACATACAGAAATAAATAAAATTAATAAAAAAAAAATTAAAAAAAAAATAAATAAATAAAATCTTTTAAAAAAGAAATGCAATCTTGGGGTCCAGCAGCGACATCAAGTGGCTCACAACCACCTGTAACTCCAGCTTCAGGGGATCAACACCGTCTTCTGACCTTCAGGGGATCAACACCGTTTTCTGACCTCCAAGGGTACCTTACACTTGTGCACATACCCACACACACATATACATAATTTAAAATTTTTTTTATAAAAAGAAAAAAATGAAACCTTTCTTCATGGAGAGGGTAACAGGAAAGATTTCGAGAACAATATGGTAAAATGTAAAGTAAAGATCATATGGTAAGCAAGACTCCCTTCTGTTGATGGAAGTACTGTTGCTCTGCTAGGCGCGGTACCTCTTGGCTTACCCACAGTGCAGATGCGGTTCAGGCAACATGGCCATCTGTGAATGCACCCACCTCCAGACAATAGCACGCAAGATGGAGAATGATGGCTCAGAGCTTCTCAAACTCAGCCCTGGGTTGAGCCCATGAAGAGACCCAGGTAGAGTCCTCTGCTTTCCTTATAAAAGCTCAGAATGAAAAACACCGTGGGGCTCACAGTCTCGGGGTGTGGCAACTGAGGAGCGGGTTATGGTGCAACCATTTATAAGTACAACAGCCAATCAGAGTTTAACACAACAGTTAAAGCTACCAGTCAAGGGGAAGTGAGAAGCAAGCAAGCAGTCATTCCTGGAATGACTCAGGGAAAATGGAACCTAACGGCTATCCCCGAGTTAAGTTCTTTATTTCACTGACCAGGAAAACAATCCAAGAATTAGTTGAAGGATTCAGGCTAAGGCCGGAAAAGAATAGAAAGAACAAAACATGGTCTATGAAAGTAGGTAACCACATATCAAAAGGATTGTGTGGAGCCCGGCGTGGTGGCACACGCCTTTAATCCCAGCACCTGGGAGGCAGAGGCAGGTAGATTTCTGAGTTCAAGGCCAGCCTGGTCTACATAGAAAGCTCCAGGCCAGCTGGGGCTACAGGGAGACCCTGTCTCAAACAATAAGCTGGACAGCTCCTGAGGGCCGACTTTCAAGATTGACCTCTGGCCTCCACACACATGTGCACCAACACACACACACACGCACACACACATACACACACACACACACCTAAAGAAGGAAATCATAATGTAGGTATAACTAAAATCTATGCAGCCTTAAAAATGTTCAAAGTATGCTCTTCACGGAATGAGACTTTGTAACCAAGAAGTGAAGAACAAATCCGCAGAATGGGAGGAAATCTTCACCAGCAACACGTTTGACAGAGGTTTAACATCCAGAAAGTATAAATAACTCAAAAAAAGAATCAATAAAATAAGTGACCCAGTTAAAAGATGGGCTAAGGATCCGAGCAGAGAGTTATGAAAAGAAGAAATAAAGATGGCCAAGAAGCAGCTTAAAAGTGTTCAACATCGTCAGTAATTAGGGAAATGCAAATAAAACCACTTTAAGTATTCATTTTACCCCTGTCAGAGTGGCTAAGAACAAAAGAACAAATGATACCAAATGCTGAAAAGGATGCAAGGGAAGTGGAATGCTAGTTCACTGCTGGTGGGATTGCAAGCTCACGTGACCCCCATGGAAAGCAGAGTGGAGAACTAAAACAAAAGCTAAAATTGAACTTACCATTTGACCCGGTTATACCACTTCTTGGCATATACATAAAGGACTCATCCTATTGCAGAGATACTTGTACATCCATGTCTATTGCTGCTCTTTTCACAATAGCTAAGAGATGGAGGCAACTTAAGTGTCCCTCGACTGATGAGTGGATATTTAAAATGTGGTACATTTACCCAATAGAGTTCTACTTAGTGGTAAAGAAAGATGAAATTTGCAGGTAAATGGATAGAACTAGAAGCTGTTATGCTAAGTGAAGTAACACAGGCTCAGAGAAACAAACAATGTATGTTATCCCTCATTTGTGGATCCTAGCACCAAATCCTTATATGTGAGTAGGTATCCTGATGTTACTTCAGGAACCAGGAAAATATATCCAAGTTCTATATATGATCTCTTAAGAAATTTACATTCTATTTCTTTTTTTTACTTTCAAAATCATGTTTATATACATTCTATTTCTTTAGGTTCTCTAAAGGAGCAGATCAAATAAAATATACCATTATAAAAGGGGATTTGTTAGGTTGGTTTATATAGTCTGAGGCTAGATAGCCCTTACAATGATTGCCTTAATGCTAGAGAGCCAAAGAACCCAGCATTTGCTCATCCTAAGCAGGAAGCCCCAGAGGGGCAGGGACCAATGACATAGTCATGGCCCCTGCTGAAGGCCTGGGCTCCTTGTAGAAGGCCTGATATGATGAGATGGCCTAGTGGTTAAGAGCACCGACCACTCTTACAGAGGACCCGGGTTCGATCCCCAGCACCCACATGGCGGCTGAGAACCGTCTGAAACTCCAATTCCAGGAGAACTCCAGTTCCAGGGGAATCCAACACCCTCTTCTGACCTCCGCGGCATTGCATGACACGGGTGCACAAACCTACATGCAGACAGTACATTCACACACATACAGAAATAAATAAAAAATTAATAAAAAAAATGATTTAAAAAAAAAAAAGAAGGCCTGATATGAGCCAGTCATGGTTGGCTTGGGTTGTCCACGCTAAAGTGTGGTGACTAGGAGTCTGCAGAGTGTGGATCCTTGGACAGGTCACCTATACTAAGCTTCACTAACCCATAGCTCAGGGACCATTGTGGAACGGGGGCCAGAAAGATTGTAAGAGACAAAGAGGAGGTGCATGACCACATGGAAATGAATCCTACAAGCTCTAGGGACCGTGTTCATGTGAACCTACAGCAATGGTGTCAGCATGCACAGGTCCCATGCAAACTCATGCAGACAAAACTCAGCAGGAAACTGGGACAACGGGCAGCAGACCCCAATCTTAGCTGAAGAAATATTGGCAGCTAATTTCTGTTGCATGAGGAAGAGCTGGACTTCTTAAAGCGAGGGACTCTGGATGGGCCGACTAGACCTCAGTGGGTGAACTTGCACTGAGGGACGTCTGGGGACACTATCTTGACACAATAGGTTTTAACACAAATGACAGAGGATATGAATCCCAGTTTGGGGCTGGGGGAGGGTGACAGTAGGGAAGGGGATATAAAGGTAATTAAGACTGATATGTTCTGTATGAAATTCCAAAAATTCAATTTAAAAACATTTTTTATTTTTATTTATTTGGTCTTTTAAATTTATTTATTTATTTATTTATTTATTTATTTATTTATTTATATTATGTGTATAAGTGTACTGTCTGCATGTAGGTTGGTGCACCTGTGTCATGCAATGCCAAGGAGGTCAGAAGAGGGTGTTGGATTCCCCTGGAACTAGAGTCAAAGATGGTTCTTAGCCACCATGTGGGTGCTGGGAATCAAACCTGGGTCCTCTGCAAGAGCAGTCAGTGCTCTTAACTGCTGAGCCATCTCTCCAACCCCCTAAAAACATTTTTTTAACTTGAATATAGGGGCAAAGAGAAGTCAGCAGCCAGTGCCTTGGTGGCATGTCCGGTCATTAATTAACTCTGGGTCACTCAGCTCTCAGGGGTAAAATTCCTTTGTGTGACTTTTGTACAGAGCTTTTTTTTTTTTTTTNGCCCCATCTTTTTTTTTTTAAGATGTATTTTTTTATATATTTTTAAAATTTTTTTAAATTTATTCTTGTATGTGTATGAATGTACTGTCTGCATGTAGGTCTGTGCACCCGTGTCGTGCAATGCCGCGGAGGTCAGAAGAGGGTGTCAGATTCCCCTGGAACTGGAGTCAAAGACGGTTCTCAGCTGCCATGTGGGTGCTGGGAATCAAACCCAAGTCCTCTGCAAGAGCAGTGGACGCTCTTAACCACTAGGCCATCTCTCCAGTCCCTTTAAGATGTATTTTATGTGCATGTATGAGTACCTGCCAGAGGAGGTCAGATCCCTTGGTACTGGAGTTACAGGCAGTTGTGAGCCACCATGTGGGTGTTGGAAACAGGGTCTCCCTGTAGTCCCAGCTGTCCTGGAACTCACTATGTAGACCAGGCTGGCTTTGAACTCACATCTATCCGCCTGCCTCTGCCTCCCAAGTGCCGGACTAAAGACGTGCACCACGCCCGGCTGGAAATGGAACTCTTAACACCTTCCCCCTGAATGTTAAATTCTTGATCTAACCATTTACAGAAACTCTGCTAAGGACACAGTATTTATGCGAATATCCACCAAGCATTTCCTGTCAGGAACATGCTCAACTGATTCCCACAAGACCCCTGGGAAGTGTGCATTTATAGATGAGGAAACTGGGGTTCATAGAGTTAGTATAAACACCTATGCCGGGCGTGGTGGTGCACACCTTTAATCGTAGCACTCAGGAAGCAGAGGCAGGCAGATCTTTGTGAGTTCAAGGCCAGCCTGGTCTACAGAGTGAGTTCCAGGACAGCTGGGGCTACAGGGAGACCCTGTCTCAAAAACAAAAACAAAAACAAAAAAATAATGTTCTAATTTAGTTTCTGTTGCTGTGGTAAACACCATGACCAAAGCAGCTGGGGAGGAAAGGGTTTGTCTCAGCTACAGTGCAGCCCTTCTCAGAGGGCAGCCAGGGCGCAAGCTCACACAGAATCCTGGAGGCAAGAACTGAATCAGAGACCATGGAGGAACACTGCTTACTGGCCTGCTCATCTGACCTATGCTCAGCCTGCTTTCTTATGCAACCCAGATCCACCTGCCCAACAGGCTGGGCCCTCCCGCACCACTCAACAATCAAGAATATGCCTCAAAGACATGCCCACAGGCCAGTCTGATAGAGGCAGTTATCCAGTCAAGGGTCCCTCTCCCCAGCTGGGTCAAGCTGGCAACCAGAGACAAGAACGACTGTTAACAAACGTGTTCCTTCTCTATTGAGATGAGAATTATATCTTTGGCTTTTTAAAGATAATATTCGGAGTGGTTGGAGAGATAGCTCAGAGGTTAACAGCACTGGCTGCTCTTGCAGAGGACCTGAGATGGAGTCCCAGTACCTACATGGTGGCTAAGAACCGTCTGTAATTCCAGTTCCAATGCTCTCTTCTGACTTCTGCAGGCATTGCATGACATGGGTGCACTTATACATATGCAGATAATACACTCATACACATAAAATAGGTGGTGCATGCCTTTAATCCTAGCACTTGGGAGGCAGAGGCAGGCTCATCTCTGTGAGTTTAAGGCCAGCCTGTTCTACAGAGTGAGTTCCAGGCCAGCTGGAGCTACAGGGAGACCCTGTCTCAAAAAGACCAAAATAATAATAATAATAATAATAATAATAATAATACATATTTTTAAATTATATTCAGACAGGTAGTGGTGAGATAACATGCTGAAGACATAGTCAATGCTCAGTAAATATTAAACTTTAGTAAAGCTCATGACTTAATGCCTCCAACATTAGAGTTAAAAATGTAGCACTTTTCACAGAGTACTATTCACGACACTATACACATGTGTTTCCAGGCCCACCTGATGGTTGGGTCACCAAAGTGTGTGGTGCAGACTCACTGGAGGACAAGATTTGCAATGCACAGCCTGCAATCCTGGGCATTCTACCTTTAAGGCTGTGCGACTTGCCCAGAATCTGCTATGCACATTTTATTGTGATTGATGATGATGTGTTTTTTGCTTTTGCAGAAAGTTACAACCCAATCCTGAAAAAGAATCTTTTAAAAAATTGTTCAAAAATGGCACTTCATCAGCAGTGTCCTTAAGGACTCCCTTTGTCTACTCTCTTGTCCCAGATCTGGGGTCCTGGCTGTCCTGAGGACTGCTATCTGCAAGGAATTCCTCAATAGCAAGTCTTTTGAGCCTGCTGAAATAAAAGAGCTGACTATGCTTGTGTGTACCTGAAATCCCAGCACCCAGAAAAAAGAGACAAGAAGATTGTACATACTCCCAGGCCAGTCTGGATTACATCATAAGATCCTAACACACACACACACACACACACACACACACACACACACACACACACACACAAAGCAAAGCAAAGCAAAGCAAAAATAAAAACAACTATGAATAATAAATTCTGAAGATATTCGTTTAAAAGTTAGAAATAGAATATAGACAATATAAGAGGATATAAGAGGATAGAACAATGAAATAAAACTTGATTCCTGGAATAGAAAGTCTGATTTATTCTGTGGGAATAAAAGCCCACAGAATCGATACAGAAGTCGTCTTTCTTTTTAGCTTAATTATATTTGAACTGTTTCCATTGCTTTCATTCTGTTTCTTTTTAGCAATATCAAATGTGTGCCTCTTGTGTTACCTTACCTGTCTCCCTGTTTTTCTTTATTATTTTACTTTGACTTACTGAGTTCCAAGTTAGTCTGAGCTACATAACAAAATTCTGTCTCAACAAAACAAAACTAGGGTCTGGAGATCTGGTTGCTCTTGCAGAAGACAGGGCTTCAGTTCCCAGCACCCACAGAGCTGCTAACAACTGCCCGTAACTCCAGTTCCAGGAGATCTGATGCCTTCTTCTGACCTCTGCAGCCACTGTACATCATGCTACACTTACACACATGCAGGCAAAACACATGTACATATAAATAAAAATAAATAAATTTTAAGGACTAAAGTAAAATAAAATAAAGTTATATGCTGATGATAACTTTTTAAAGAAAAGCCCTAGGCTGGAGAGAGGGCTCAGCAGTAAAGAGCACTACCTGCTCTTGCAAAAGACCCAGGTTCTGTCGGGCGTGGTGGCGCACGCCTTTGATCCCAGCACTCGGGAGGCAGAGGCAGGTGGATCTCTGTGAGTTCAAGGCCAGCCTGGTCTATATAGCGAACTCCAGGCCATCTGGGACTAAAGGGAGACCCCATCTCAAAAAGACCAAAAAAAAAAAAAAAAAGACCCAGGTTCCAAACCCAGCACCCACATGGTTAACAACCATCTATAACTCCAGTTCCAGTGGATCTAACACCCTCTTTGCCCTCCATGGGCATTTCACAACACAGGTGCAATTATATACTTGCAGGCAATACACTCATTCACATAAAATAAAGTTATAAAAACAAAATAAAGACGAGCCCTATTTATCTGTTCCTACCTTCCTATATTTAATGCTTACTTAAATGTTTGTTTCTTCTCTTTTTTTTTGTTTTTGGACAGGGTCTCCCTGTAGTCTCAGCTGCCCTAGAACTCAGTAGAGCAGCGGCCTTGAACTCACAAAGATCTGCCTGCCTCTGCCTCCTGAGTGCTAGGATTAAAGGCGTGCACCACCATGCCCAGCTTCAAATGTTTGTTTCTTAAGCATGTTTCTCATAACCAAATATCCTAAAAGGTTTATAGTCACAAAGTTTCAGCTGCAATATTCCAATTTTTTATTTTTTATTTTTTTCATTTTTATTACTTTTATGTTTTTTCATTTTTTAACAATAAGTAATAATTTATGAGTACAGCATCCTTCATGTAAAACCACTTGCAAGCAGTTGTCCCAAAACCCACACGGCCAATGGGTCCACCATCCACCTGGGGGGCTTGTATGTTCAATCAAGTTGATCAAATAAGTGTCCAGACTATATTGCTGTAGTTTCACCATTCACCCCAATCGCAGCCCTTAAATTCCTACCACATCCCTCTTCCGCGCGATTGTGCTCTAGGCTTAGAAAAGGGGCACAGTATTCCAATTTTTAATAACATGTAAATCTGAGAAAATTCTGCAGACAACCACTTCTAATGACTTGGATACAAGCTGAAGTCCAAGTTCCTTCTCTGATTTCTGTGATGGTTGGTGCTCACCCATTGGCTTTTTTTTTTTTTTTTTTTTTTTTTTTTGGTCTTTTTGAGACAGGGTCTCCCTGTAGCTCCAGCTGTCCTGGAACTCACTATGTAGACGAGGCTGGCCTTGAACTCACAGAGATCTGCCTACCTCTGCCTCCCAAGTGCTAGGATTAAAGATGTGTGCCACCATGCCTGGCTTTGTTGTTGGCTTTTACACTGTGGTTGGTTCATCTCTCCTGGTTCTCTGTACAAAGCTCACCTATGTGTCTTTCCACACAATTCCTTTGAATTTATATTTTCTCACATTTATTTTCATTGCCCTGTTTTTAAGGATTTTCGGTGATGTTATGAACCATGTGAATTTGATTTCTTTTTTCATTTCTGGTTCCTTTCCAGTTCCAAATTAAGAATGACACTAAACAGGGAACAGTATGTTAATGAACCAACCGATCGTCTTGACAAGCTTAAAGCATAGCTATTTTCTTATAGGACTTATTAGATTATGACCAATGAGTTTAACTTGGTGTATGAAAATGTTATTTCCTCTACATGATCTACTGTACTTTATTTTTTATTTACACAAGAAAATCCTTTTTTCTTTGCACTATTCAAATTTATACCAGTTTCTTACCAAAACTGATGTTCTTTATATAAAAATATAAATCAAGTTACAATAAACTAATATAAGCTACTTCCTGAGTTTTGCATTTATTATTGAGCATAGATCTTTAAGTGCTTTATACACTTTACCTCATAAAAACCTGTAATATCACTGTGGTGTGGGAACTGTTGTTGATTCAGTCTACAAACAGAAAAACAGAGTTTCCGAGAGGTGAAAAGACTTCCCAGAGCTGCCTGGCTTCAACTGGGAGGGATCCTGATGCAGTTCAGAGTTCAGAGTCTCTGGTCTTCTGTACTTTAGCACTTTTAGCGAATCTGAGAACTGCGCCTTTCAGCTGATAAGATGCCTCCTGTGACCCAAACTCCTTGCTCATGAAGATGAAGCTTTTTTCCAAATGAGAGTTCTGCAAACCCATGTGTGTGGTAACCAGGCAGACGAAATAAACCATAAGCCAGGCAGGTGGAAGGCGAAACAAAACAGAAGCAGCTCTGACGCGTACCAACTAACTGGAGCTTTGAAGGATTATTGGCCTGGCATTGCCAAATATCCTTCTTTTTTAAGCTTGAATTTCAGGTTTTCACTGACAAGCTCTCAATTATTAAATGTTAGCAACCAAACCAAGTTTCTTTCTCTTTAAAAATTTAAAAAAAGAAAAAACAGAGGAGGCCAGAAGAGGGTGTCAGGCCTCCTGGAACTTGAGTTACAGTTGGTTTTGAGCCTCCTGATGTGGATCCCAGGAACCAAACTTGGGTCCTCTTCGAGAATAGCAAATGCTCTTAACCACCATACCCGTTTTTCTCTCTAACAGCAAACTAAATCCATTTGTGCAGTCCACAGGTCTTGATTTGATATGGGCTGACTTTGGACTTTAAAGCACATGTCCACTTTGGTAGCCATAGGCTGCATGCAAATATTTTAATTTTAATCAATATTAAGTAACACTAAAAATTCAGTTCCACAAATGTGTTAGCTACCTTCGCCATGGTGGACTGGTAACAGCAGTGTGGGCAGAGAATGCTTGAAAGGATGTTTTATTCTCAGAACTGTTGTTAAGGGAGTAATGAGATGCTCTACCTGTCATTTACCTCAGCCACCTACCTGGTTCATACCCTAGAATTTCCTTACAGTCAAGTAATGAGGAGCCCTGGGCCAGCCCTGGGCCAGCCCTGCCCCATGAGCTGCACTGCACTGCGCAGGGTCAGAGAAAGGTTACCACTGGAAAGGGAGAAGTAGGGACAAGTCATAAACCCAGGCTCCCAGGCTGCAGAGGAGAAATGACTAACCCACCTCAATTACACGCCTGGGGGTGGCGGCAGAAGCCAAGCACCCAGGAACTCTTCTTGAGCTATTAGCCTCCGAGAGCAGTCCCCAAAGAGACCCCATGTCACCACACTCCACCTTCACAAGGAGCATGGCTGTGCATCCAGAAGAGAGCTATTTGATTCTAAAAATTACAAGCAGTCAACTGAATTTTGGAATTAGTTGTAGCATCATCTACCCATTTTAGCACATCTGATGTCTCTTCTGCACACTATAAACATAACAAATCTCATTTCAACGGTGCTAAATTCAGACACTTGACACATGACACCACATTCCGTCACCATAGGAGGCGTGGGAAAAGAGCAGATACAGCACCGAACTGTAACTCATCGGGTTTTCTTAATCCCTGAACAATCCTTCCTAGGTTGTAGCAGAGAAAATGAGTCACTCTGAATATAGACTTTGACCCTCGTCAAAGCTTCACTACAGAATTGAGAGGTATGTGGACAGGTAGAGGACAAGATCAGAGGGTCGATGCTCACCCTCCTCCTTGTGACCCGGGACCTTCTTGTTTCTGCTGCTGGACTGAATATTCCAGGCCAGCTGGCGCACAAGCTCCTGGGCCTTCTCCTCTCCCTGCCTCCCACCTCCTAGGAGTGCTGGGAATACAGATGTGTTCCGTCACATCTGTTTTTCACATAAGTTCCAGGAATTGAACTCAGATCGTCAGACCCGTGTGCCTAGTGCTCTCCCCTCTGAGCATCTCCCTGGCCCCAACTGAAAAATTTGAAACAGAGCAATAGTTTGAAGAACAAGAAGTCTAAAATACCATGTTCTATGTTATGCCAGGGAAGACCAATCAGTTTTGGGTGGTGCTGGGTATTGAACCCAGGGCCTTGGATATGCCAGGCATGCACTTCCCCCACTGAGCTAAACCAGCCTATGAGGACTTTCAAATAAGGCAGAAGTGCCTTGCAGTTGTCTTTTTTAACTTGATCTTTATAAACATTTAAAAATTAAGAGTTCTTTATTACAGAAATTAAGTAGTACAACTATCCATTGGTTTGTGTGTTCATGGTATATACATTAAGAATCAAATAACAATTTGTTTCAATATGGGGTCCATACAACAGATACATGGAGCTAATAAAACAGTATTTCACTACTTTCAGAAATTAAACAAGTATTCAGACCAACCTCTTTTGTTCTATTTATATTCAGAAACCTCTCTACATATATTCTGAATCAAGCCTCTTGACCAAAATGATGAAGGAAAGCATTTAGTTTTATAACAATTACTATCTACAATTACCCCTTTAAAGGATTTTACTTCCCAATGCTGACAAAATCCATTGGCTCCTCTTGAATAATGTACAGTGCTCTTATGATGCTGAGTGTACAGTAGGTCAAGCAGGAACCCAAGAAATGAAACAATCAGGCACATCTATTAAAGTGTACTACTGGCTTTTCTCCACCTTATCCTCAGTCACTGACAGGGATTTGTAGGCTACCATACTATTCACTTTGTGGATTGTGGTAGTGAATGAGCGTAGACGGACTTCTTCAGAATTGGTAATGAACTGTGGTCCTGATTCTTCCCACTTTTCAGGCACAGCCAAATCTTTGTCGGTATAAATCAGCAGATCGAATGAACAAGAAACTTCCAACAGTGGCAGAAATGTCACGGTAGCCGTGATCTGTCTGATTACAGAACAGACTTCATCCTAAACAGCTTTCTGTGACTTCTCTAGGAGCACTATCTTCTTTTGCAGTTTTGTCACATTCAATATCAAACTGCCATCTTTCAAGCACCTCACCATTTTCAGTATTTGAGATGACTACCACCAATTCCTGAACTGAGCACTTGTACAGCAGCCGTTCCTTGAGTTGCTCCACCACATTATTGAGATACTTTATGAGCTCAGGATCAGTAGTTACAAGCAAGGTGAGTCCGTATTTCTGCACTCGGGTGAAGGCTCCTGATGGATATATGCCACGCTGGTACAAAACGCTATTGAAGCCAAATGAGAAGAATGATCTCCGCGCTCTCGTGCAGGATGATGCCTTGTTCCCGGGCGAGCTGCAGTGCCATGGCTGGGCCCACAGGCAAACACGCTGGCTCTCACTGCGCACACCGCCCCCTCGAGCGGCTCCTCTGCAGCTGTCTTTAATAACCATCATTGGTAGAGACAGAGCCCATGCTCTCATGTGCTCAGCTAAAATAGTCACATTAAAGGGCTGGAGACCAGGTAACCTCACAAGTTATTTCCAGGCCCATATTACAGCAATGAATGGCACCAAAATAAAGCATCTAAACAGATCTGTTCTTATCCTTACACCTCTAAAAGCTATCACTGAAAGGACGTAATAAGTATAGAATCTCTCCTGGAGTAAATGTCTCACTGAGTCTATTTTTTGGTATGTACCAAGAATAACAGAGAAGATGAGGATTGATCAGCTGGTTTCTGGCTTGGCAGTTGAAGTTGCTAGGTAACAAATTGAGTGTGTGAAGTTAAGTGACAGGTCAGACATTCAGGACTGCAGCAGATATAGCCTGAGGCAGGGCGTAAGGGACTGAGAGAAGCAGTAGAGATGAGGCTCGGGTGGCCTGATGTGCATAAGGCTTTGGGCTCCATCCCCAGCACCACAGATCAAACACGAAAGAAGTGTGGCAGAGGAAAACATGACGAGGGCTTTGTAGGAACTCTGGGCGCAGAGGCCTGGCCATTGCCAGAGACAAATAGAGGTCTTTATGCAGGCGCAGCTCACAGGCTCATCTTGGGCTCATCTCAGGCTCAGCTTGTGCAGCTCACCGGCGCAGCTCAGGCTTGCTCTCTGTCTCTGCAGCTTTGACCTTCATCTCTCTTTTCATGAGAATCAGTGCCCTGGGTGACCCAGAGTGCTGTGCTAGCCAAGGACAAAATGCATGCTGGAACTGGTTGCTGTTATTTGCTTTCTGACTATTCTTTCTTCTTGAAGTGGGAGTGTAGGTTCAGTCAGCTGAGATGCAAATACTTCATCATTTGAAACATGAAGGCAAACAGATTTTATCACACATATAATTTCCTGTGAGGGTTACTGGGATGGATTAGTGATCAGACGTGGGTCCAGGAGAGGCAAATGCTAGAATACGGCCGGGTAATCCCTGTCCCTGTTTGAGAATAATAGGTCACTGGTGATGAGTTCACTCCACAGGTAAAGGTGCCACCCACCCAAGCCTGATGACCAGAGTTCAATTGGGGATCTATGAAGTAGGAGAGAACAGACCTCTGAAAGCTGTCCTTGGATCACACACATATACACACACGCACATTAAGTAAATAATAAATAAATAAATAAATAAATAGTCAAGCCTAAGCTAATGATGTGTTTAATACATAAGAATAGATTTGAGGGGCTGGAGAGATGCCTAGCAGTTAAGAGCACCCACTGCTTTTGCAGAGGACCGGGGTTCAATCCCCAGCACCCGCATGGAGGCTGAGAACCATCTTTGACTCCAGTTCCAGGGGAATCCAACACCCTCTTCTGACCTCCGCAGCATTGCATGACACGGGTGCACAGACCTACATGTAGACAGTACATTCATACATATACAAGAATAAATTTAAAAAAAAGAATAGATTTAATGGTGAGACTCCCAGGGCATTCTTTTTATAATGAAAATGCTAGTGAGCATAGACAGAATAATATGTTTCTTAAAATAATGAGCTTTTGGACTGGAGAGAAGACTCAGAGGTTAAGAGCACTGGATGCTTTTGCAGAGGACCTGGGTTCAAATTCCAGCACCCACATGGCCATTAAGAACTGTCCTTTACTCCAGTTCCAGGGAATCTAACACCTTCTTCTGACCTCCTTACATACAGGCAGGCAATATACTCATACACATAAAATAACATATTTTAAAAAATAAGAAGTTCTTCTTACAGACTAAAGAAAATGAGGGAACTTATCACCAATAATATTAAATAATTTCTGAAATTTTTTAGCCAAACAATAGGACAGGAAAAGAATTATGTGCTATAAATAGAAAAAAGTAATGACAAAAAAATCTTTATTTTCAGAGAACAATCTGACTTCCCAAAATTCCCATGTAGGTGTGTGGATGCATGTGTATGCACGTACAACGTATGTCAGGTGCATGTACACACATGTGCATATGGGTACATAGGCCAGAAGACAAGGTCAATGTCGTTTTTCAGGTGCCATCCAACTTTTTCTTTTGAGATATAGTTTCTCATTCACCTGGAACTCGCCGACCAGGTTGGGCTGGCTATTCCTCATGCCCCAAGGGTCCTCCTGTCTCTACCTCCCCAGCTGCTGGGATCACAAGCAGGTGCCACCTTGCCCAGCCTTCTTCCATGAGCTCTAGGGATCAAACTCAGGGCCACATGTTTGCAAGTCAATTCCTTTCTCAACGAAGCCATCTCCCCAGCCCTATGTCTCCCCAGAATTCTAAGAACTAACAATTGTCAGACTGAATAGCAGATCTTTTAATGCTAGTAACTAATATGTTTGGAACACAATAGGACTTCCAGGATAAACACAAGGGAACTGAGGTGACTCCTGCTATTTTGTGCAAATCACACAAAAGCAGAAAAGAAGATGAATTTAAAGTCCACAAGATATTTTTAGCAATACTATAAGATAGATGTACAATGTAGGCTCTAAACTAGAGACAGTCCTCTTACCAGAAGCCAAGCAGAGGCTCAGCGAGAGAATTGGGATGCTAGAAGCACAGCAAAGACAGCTTCCATATGGATGAGCCCCCTGCCCTATTTCAGGAAAACTTGCAGCGCTTGTTAACAAGTTGTTGGGAGTTAGCTGGGGGAGGCAGTTAGAGAAAAGGTCTGAGGTAGAGAAAGAGAGCATTTCCACTTGACTACTGGAATGTGTCTAAACAAGGTCATTCACCAAAAATAAGGCTATCCACCTGACACGGTGTGCTCAGACAAGGACATTCAGCGTAGTTATCTCCATCCTGAATTCCATGGGTACAAAGACAAAGCAGAGGGGGTGGGGATCAGAAGAGAGAAACACCAGAGGTTCCCTGACAGTCTGCCAACTCTGGAGACCCCGCTCTTCTTGACAGGGTGTCTTTAGCCCTTTGATCCTTATTTTTGTTTCAGTAAGCATCTATATTTAACCTTTTCTGATCTTTACTTCATGTATTCCCTTGGCATTCAACTCTTTGTCTGCCTCTGGAAGAACCTGGACTCCTGGGCAGCCAGCCCTTGGCTATCTCATCCTCCCATCCTCCCCAATTCCTACACCCAACCTCCCCCAACATAATGAAAGAAATGGATGCAGAAGAGGGAGGGAAAGGATGGGAACAGCAGGAGTCTTTCCCCAACCAAGTGTGGTTCAAGGCAAACGAAGGATGCTACACAGTCAAAAGAGTCAAAGAGCCACCTCAAAGGAACAGCAACCGCCCTCTGCACCTAATTCCAGGATCCCTACAGACACTTAATCTACACTCAAATCCCTATGTAAACTGGATTTGTGTTTGCATGCATTAAATCCTTTCTAGGTTGCTTCTAACTTTTAGTGTAAGGTAAGTGCTATTTAAATAGCCTAAACTCTTTATTTATTATTTTTTTAATGCGTATGAATATACTGTCTGCATGTAGGTTGGTGCACCCATGTTGTGCAGTGCCGCGGAAGTCAGAAGAGGGTGTCAGATTCCCTTGGAACTGGAGTTAAAGACGGTTCTTAGCTGCCATGTGGGTGTTGGGAATCGAACCAGGGTCCTCTGTAAGAGTAGTCAGTGCTCTTAAGCTAAGCCATCTCTCCAGCCCCAAATAGCTTAAACTCTTTTAAAAAGTATTCTATTATTTTATTTTATAGGTGCGACTGTATTGCCTGCATGTAAGTGTACCCATGTTGTGCAATGCCCGAGGAGGTCAGAAGTGGGCATCAGATTCCCCTGGAACTGTAGTTACAAATGGTTGTTAGCCACTATATGAGTGCTGGGAATCAATTCTGGGTCCTCTCCAAGAGCAGCCGGTGTTCTCAGTTACTGAGAGAGCCAGCTTTTTAGCCCCCATAGCCTAAACTCTTACACTCTACCCTCACAGTTCAGAATTGCTCTAACTCCCAGTGGCAGTCGGCCTCCACTGCACCTGACTGGGAAGACGGAGGAGAATCAGCTCTGCAAGATGGTTGAGCACCAACCCCGACTTCCACAGTGATGAGGATGCCAGAAAAAGCAGAAGCCTCTGAAGGGGAGGAGGGTCAGCACCATCTCGTCCCCTTTCTCCTCTCCAGGGCTAAGCCAGGAAGTGTACCACTCACTGGGGAGAAGACTCCAGATCAGCAGCCTCGTGGACCCTCAGAAGTAACTGATGCCTGTGTAGATGGCTAGGATTTTTCTTGAGGATTTTCTTGAATTTTGAGAAAGATGTTATCCAGATAGATTTTGTTCTGTTGTTTTGTTTGGCTTTTATGGAGAGAAATTATCTCCAATAATCTTTTTTATATTTTGTTGCTGTTAATTGTTTTGGGGTGTGTGTGTGTGTGTGTGTGTGTGTGTGTGTTGCTGGGGATTGAGCCTAGGGATTTGTACCTGCTAAGCAAGATTTCTAACGCTGAGCTACATCCTGTGTTTTTACAAAGCCCCAATTAATACATCAAGATTCAGCCCCGACTGAGCACTATGGGACTAGGGATGGGTAGAACGGAGGCTGTACTTTAAAGGCTTTGCCACCAGGCAGGAGTGGTAAAGATGGCATTTCCCATTCACAGAAAAGGGAGAAGGAGAAAAGCTATACCTTCCTTCCTTGGCAACCTACTCCAGTTCAGATTTGCAGACTGTCACAGCTCTCACCTCAAAGGGGATAAGAGACAGTTTATACTGAAGCCCAGTAGGAATGACCATGGCCAGATTCAGGTTACCCCAAATTCCATTTTCCAATCTGATAAGTTTCATGAAGTTTTTATAGTAACAGAACATAAATCAAGACACCTTTCACATACCCTAGTGGAGACATCAGAGAGGCCATTGACAGCAAAGTGGGGGGGGGGTCCTACTCCGGGTCTTAGATGCCATCTGACAGGCTTCTCGGGCCTTGTGTTGAAGGAAGCTGTTGATCTCCTGGGTTAAAACATTTCAAAAGGTTTTTATCTGTTAGTCACAGAATGCTAAGTCAGAAATGGAGGTGGGCAAGGAGTGGCTATTTAGGGGGCTAAAGATGGCCCAAGAGAAATGGTAATTAGACTCTAGACCTGCAACATTCTACACTCTCCACCATTACTGAAATTCTAATCAGTTATCAGCCTTGCAGAAGATTTGGTTTGAAGACTCAGGGATTTTTCTGGAAACTTTTATTCATAGGACATAACTCAACATATTTGAGGAGAGGACAGAGCGAGTTGCTTCCTTCAGTACCAGTCACCAGCTAAACGTGAAATGTCCCCAAGGCTCAAGTGTTTGAACACTTGGTCCTGACCTCGTGGAGCCGTTTGAGCGGTTGTGAAGCCTTCAGTAGGTGGAGGTTAGCTACAGGAAGCAAGTTTCTGGGACAGACCATGAGGTCTGCACCTCCCCAACATGGTGGACTGTGTCCTCTCAGCCAGTGAGCCAAGATAAACCCTTCTTCCCCAAAATTGCTTTCCAGATCACAGCGAAGCAGCTGAGAGCCTCCGGGGAAAGCCTCCACATCACTTCCAACAGATAGAACAAGTGTATGAGTCTGAGCAGAATGCCCGTGTGCCCAGATCTTATGTGTGCCCATAGGAAGGAAGGAGCACTACGGGACCATTGCAAAGCCCAACTCGCCATTGCGACCAGTCGGTAACGCTTCGGAAGACACAGGATCCAGAGCAGGACCCACTGAGGCCCAGGATGACTGTTCCCCACTCACACTGCCTCGAAGTCCTTCATTTCCTTGTCACCATCACACTCCTTTATTCCTTCCCCAATCTCAAATGAGTCTGCAGAAAATAAGAAAGAAATTTGAAATTTATGCGAATGAGACTATGTGAACTTTAAAGGGCTTTATAAACTAGTATGAATGTGTGTGTGTGGTGTGTGTGTGTGTGTGTGTGTGCTGTCTGTATGTGTGCAAGTGTCAATATGTATGTGCACATCTGTGAATGTGTGTGGTGTGTATGTTGTGACTCTGAGTGTGTATGAGTGAGTGTGTATACATGTGTGGTATATGTATGTGCTATGTTCGTGTGTGTATGTTTGTTCATGTGTGGCATGTGTATGTATATGGGTATGTGAGTATGAGTGTGTGTTGTGTGTATATGTGTGTGTGTGTGTGTGTCCGTGTGTATGATATCTTTCTGACCATCTTCAGTACCCGTGACAAGATCTTGATTAGCAGAATTGGCTCTGTGAGGAATATCTGAGCAGGCCACGTTTGCTTGTATAACTACTTTGTAAATACATCCCTGCATAGGAACTAAGTGAGGGTGAAGAGCCTAGCTTCTGCCTGAGCTCTATCAGGAAAAAGTCAGAGGCCAGTGAGGGAGTTGATAGCATGTATGTCCCATGATTTGCTTTACACACACACACACACACACACACTCACACACACACACACTCACACAGGTTCTGAAAGGCTATATAAAGAATAGGGAATATTGAACCATATAGACTAGTTATGAAAAGTACGACTACAGTTTTGGAACTTGGCATCATCTGTCATAAAAAAACTCAGTTTGAAGGTGATACTAAGAAGCATGAACCGGGGCTGGAGGGATGGCATAGTAGTTAAGAGCACCAACCACTCTTGCAGAGGACCCAGGTTCCATCCCCAGCACCCACATGGTGGCTGAGAACCATCTGTAATTCCAATTCGAGGAGAACTCCAGTTCCAGGGGAATGCGACACCCTCTTCTGACCTCTGCGGCATTGCACAACACACGTGCACAAACCTACATGCAGACAGTACATTCATACACATAAAAAATTAATAAATACAATTTAAAAAGAAGCATGAACCTAAAAGGTCCAACATTTTAAGGAATCCTGGTCTCGCCATTTTGCCCTCTTGGGCGGAGGTCATGCTGGGACTCTGGATGGACAAGGGAGAGGGGAGTTGCCACTCAGCATTTTTAATTCTTTCCTTCATCTAATTATTGCCATTGTCTAAAGAATTACAAAAAAGGGGCCAGATGCCCCAGCAGCCCTAGATGCTCCCAGAGGGTGAGAATGTGCCAGCCTAGATGCCCTAGCAGCTCCAGAGGCTCCTGGCCACTAGTTGGGGAACACCTGGGGCCCCTCCATCTACTCCAGGCTAGGCTTCTCTGCCCCTGGACCCAGATACAAACTTTTGAAACTAGCCCTAAAGAACTGATAGGCGAACCCCATGTGGTGAAAGGTTCAAGCCTCTCTTGGGCCTCTGGAAGAGCTCCTGCTTAGTAGGCAAGAACTAGCTGGTCTCTCTAGTACAAAATCAGAAGTGAAAATCTGAAGCCTAGACCAACCAGCCTTTCATACCTAATAAGAAGACAATGCGGGCATCTGAAGAATACAAGCAAAGTCAGTCTTCAATTTAACAAAGAAACAATTGAGTTTCATAGCAAAACCACAAACAACAAAAGAAATCCACACACCAAAATCACAATGAGAAAACAATAACATGAACCCCCCCCCCCAAAAAAAAGCCAGGCGTGGTGGCACACGCCTTTAATCCTAGTATTTGGGAGGCAGAGGCAGGCAGATCTTTGTGAGTTCAAGGCCAGTCTGGTCTACAGAGTGAGTTCCAGGACAGCTGGGGCTACAGGGAGACCCTGTCTCGAAAAGAGAAAAAAAAAGAAAGAAAAACCCAAATAAGCCAATCGTGGTGGTACACACCATTAATCCTAGCACTCAGGAAGCAGAGGCAGGTGGATCTCTGTGAGTTCAAGGCCAGCCTAGTCTACAGAGTGAGTTCCAGGCCAGCTGGGGCTATAGGGAGACCCTGTCTCAAAAAACAAAACAACAACAACAAAAACCCAAATAATAAGTCTTCACTAAGTACTACCAATCCTGAAGAAGACTCCTATAATGAGGATCACCTAGATATAACCCAGGACACGGATCTTAAAAGGACCATCATAAACATGATCAAAGAATTCAAAGAATTTAAAGAACACACAAAGAACTAAAAGAAGAAATGGATAAACTAAAAGAAGACAACAATAAACTTCAGAATGAATTCACAAAAGATATGGAAATGCTGAAGAAAACTGAGGCTGAAATGAAAAAAAGGAATGGAACACTCAACCAGCCATCTGGAAAGGACAGGAGGAAGCCTCAGTAATAGAATGAATGAAGTAGAAAATAGAATATCAAGACTGGAAAATAACATGGAAGAAATGGACTGCTCAAGCAAAGATTATGAATTCTTTTTAAAAAACATGGGAATGGAATAATCAGGAAATGTGGGACACCATACAAAGACCAAACCTATGCATCATAAGTATAGAGGAAGGAGAAGAATCTCAGGATAATGTTATTGACCAGATCTTCAGCAGGATTGTAGAAGAAAATTTCCGCAAATTAAGGAAAGACATACCCACACAGATACAAGAAGCACATAAAATACCAAATAGATGGGACCAGAAAAGAAATTTCCCATGCCATTTCATAGCAAAAACATTAGATGCTCAAAACAAAAAGAAAATACTAAAACCTACAAGAGAAGAAGAGGTCACATATAAAGGAAAAACCATCAGAATTACAGCTGGTTTTTCAATGCAAATGATGAAAGCCAGAAGAGCTTGGACCAAAGTATTGCCAGTTCTAAATGACTATAAAGTCCAACCTGGAATACTTTACCCAGAAAAAATGTCTATTATAGTTGAAGGAGGAAGAAAAATATTTCATGACATAAATAAGCTGAAAGAATTCATGTCCAGAAAAACAATGCTTCAGAGAATACTTGAAGGAATACAAAGAGCAGAAAAAAGGAACAACTATACCCAAGGGGCAACAGAAAGTAATTAATTAAGGTATAAATGTGGAAATACAGACCTAGACCAAGAATGCAAACAGAAACTAAAATAATGGGAAGCAGTATACATATCTCAATAATAACTTTAAATATTAATGGATGGAATTCCCCAATCAAGAGACACAGATAAGTAAAATGGATTAAGAAACAAAATCCATCTTTTTGTTGTCTGCAAGATACCCATCTCATCTTCAAGGACAGACACTATCTTAAAGTGAAAGGGTGGAAAAAAATATTCCAAGCAAATGGCACTAAAAAGCAAGCAGGAGTTGCTATTCTAATAGACAAAATAGACTTCAAACTAAAACTAATCAGAAGACATGAAGAAGGTCACTTCATTCTTATCAAGGTGTGGTGGTTTGAATGAGAGTGTCCCCCATAGGCTTTAAGTATTCAGACATTTTGTCCCAAGTTAGTGGTGCTGTTTTGGAAGATCTTAGAAGGTGTGGCCATGCTGGAGGAAGTACGTCACTGGGGATGGGCTTAGTGTGTTCAACAAATCTTGCAGTCTCCCATGTCTCTATCTCAGCTTCCTGTGCTTTTTGGAAGATGTGACCCTCAGCTTTCTGCTCCAGCCCTGGCCACCATGCTTCCCGCCACAATGGACTCTAATTCCCTGGAACCATCAATTGTAAGCTCAAATAAACTCTTCCTTTTATAAGTTCCCTTGTCGTGGTGGTTTTAGCACAACAACAGAAAGGTGACTAATATATAAGGGAACAATTAACCAAGAAAATATGATAATCATGAATATAGACACACCAAACTCTGGTGCACCAAACTTCATAAACACAATTCTACAATATTTTAAGGCACAGATTAATCCCATTATGTCCATTAGACAGGCCAACTGGACAAAGAATAAACAGAGAGACATCTGAACTGACCCATATGATACACCAAATGGATCTAACAGACATCTACAAAGTATTCCACCCAAGCTCCAAAGAATATACTTTCCCTTCAGCACCCCATGGAGCTTTCTTCAAAACTGACCATATATTGAGGCACAGATCAAATCTCAATCAATACAAAATAAAATTAAATAATTCCATTCATTTTTATCAGACCATAATGCAATAAAGCTTAACATCAACACTAGAAAAAGCCCTTGTAAATACACAAACTCCTGCTTAATGAATGTGTCAAAGGAGAAATTAAGAAAGAAATAGGCCGGGCATGGTGGTGCATGCCTTTAATCTCAGGACTTGGGAGGCAGAGGCAGGCAGATCTCTGTGAGTTTAAGACCAGCCTGGTCTACATGGGGAGCTCCAGGTCGACTGGGACTAAAGGGAAGGGAAGGGAAGGGAAGGGAAGGGAAGGGAAGGGAAGGGAAGGGAAGGGAAGGGAAGGGAAGGGAAGGGAAGGGAAGGGAAGGGAAGGGAAGGGAAGGGAAGGGAAGGGAAGGGAAGGGAAGGGAAGGGAAGGGAAGGGAAGGGAAGGGAAGGGAAGGGAAGGGAAGGGAAGGGAAGGGAAGGGAAGGGAAGGGAAGGGAGAAAGAAAGGTATTCCTGGAATTAAAAGAAAAAGACAAGCTAGGCATGGTCGGCACATACCTTTAATCCTAGCACTTGGGAGGCAGAGCAAGGCAGATCTCTGTGATTTCAAGGCCAGCCTGGTGTACAGAGTGAGCTCCAGGCCGGCTGGGACTAAAGGGAGACCCTGTCTCAAAAACACCAAAAAAAGGAAAAAGACAATACAGCACAACACAACAAAACCTATGGGACACTTTAATAGTAGTCTTAAGAGGGAAGAACATAGCCCTAAGTGCCTACATTAAAACAAAACAAAACAAAACAAAACAAAAAAACAGAAAGAATACAAACTAACAACCTAACATTGCAACTGAAAACACTTGAGAAACAACAAGAAATTAATCCCAAACCCAATGGACAAGAAGAAATAACAAAAATCAGAGTGGAGATTAATGAAATAAAAACAAACAATGCAAAGAATCAATGAGTCCAAGAGCTGGTTCTGTGAAAGGATAAACAAGATAGACAGACCTTTAGCCCAGTTAATCAAAAGAAAGAAAGAGCAACTCTAGATCAACAAAATTAGAGATGAAGGGGGAAACATCACAACAGACAACAAAGAGATCCAGAATATAATATGGGAATACTTTAAAAACCCTATACTCTATTAAATTTGAAAACCTAAGAGAAATGGATGAATATCTGAAATCATGGAAATCACCAAAGCTTAACCAAGAAGAGATCAACAGCTTAAACAGACCCATAACAAATGAGGAAATTGAAACGGTAATACAAAATTTCCTAACTAAAAAAAGCCCAGGCCCAGAGGAATTTACAGCAGAATTCTACCAGACTTTTAAGAGGACCTACAAGCTTTATTACTCAAGTTATTCAAAAGGATAAAAACAGAGGGAAATTGGGGCTGGAGAGATGGCCTAGCAGTTAAGAGCACCAACTGCTCTTGCAGAGGACCCGGGTTCAATCCCCAGCACCCACATGGCGGCTGAGAACCGTCTGTAACTCCAATTCCAGGAGAACTCCAGTTCCAGGGGAATGCGACACCCTCTTCTGACCTCCGCGGCATTGCACGACACGGATGCACAAACCTACATGCAGACAGTACATTCATACATATAAACAAGTAAAAAATTTTTTTAAATGAAAAAAAACAGAGGGAAATCTACCAAATTCCTTCTATGAAGCCAGCATCACTGTAATACCAAAACCAGACAAAGATACAACCAAAAAAGAAAACTATAGACCCATATCCTTAATGAATTAGGTGCAAAAAATTCTCAGTAAAATATTTGAAAACTGTGTACAAGCACACATCAAAAAGGTCATCCACCATGATCAAGTCAAATTTATTCCAGAGATGCAGGGCTAGTTCAACATACATAAATCAACAAATGCTATAAATCATGTAAATGAACTCAAAGACAAAAGCCACATGGTCATCTCAATCAATGCAGAAAATGCCTTTGATAAAATTCAACACCTTTATGTTTAAAGTACTAGAGGGAATTGGACGGGAGAGAACATACCTCAACATAATTAAAGCTATATACAATAAACCCGCAACCAACATCATTCTGAATGGAGAAAAACTAGAAGCATTCCCTTTAAAGTCAGGAACCTGGCAAGGCTGCCCACTATCTCCGGTCCTTTTCAATTTAATGCTTGAAACTCTTGCTAGAGCATTAAGAAAAAAGAAGGAAATTAAAGGAGTTTTAATTGGAAAAGAGGAGGTCAAACTATCCCTTTTTACAGATGACATATGATACCTAAGGGATGCCAAAAATTACACCAGAAAACTCCTAGAAACAATTAACAGCTTCAGTAAAGTTACAAAATTAATTTACAAAAATCAGTAGCTTTTCTATATGTCAATAACAAGCAACTGGAGAAGGACTACATGGATGCCATCCCATCCACAATAGCCTTAAAAAAAAAAAAAAAAAGAAATATCTTGGAACAAACCTGACCAAAAACATTCAAAATCTCTACAATGAAATTTTAAATCTTCAAAGAAGGAGATCGAATAAGACACCAGAAGATTGAAAGAATGCCTATGTTCATGGGTTGGAGTAATTAATATAGTGAAAATGACCATTTTACCCAAAGTAATACAGAGATTCATTGCAATCCCAATCAAAATTCCCATGACTTTCTTCACAAAATTGGAAAAAAAAATCCTAAAATGCATATGGATAAACAAAAGACCCTGGATAGCCAAATCAACCCTGAGCAAAAAGAGTAATGCAGGGCGGTGGGGGGGAGGGAGAGTTACTATACCAGATTTCAAACTATATTACAGAGCTATAGTCATTGAAAAACACATCGTACTGACACAAAAATAGACCCATAGATCAATAGAAAACAATTAAAGACCCAAACTTGAGTACACATAATTTCAGCCACCTGATATTTGACAAAGGGGCTAAGAACACTCAGTGGAGGAAAGGCAGCATCTTCAGCAAATGGTGCTGGCAAACTGGATCACCACTTGTAGAAGAATAAAACTAAACCCCTACCTTTCACCCTGTACAAAAGTCAACTCTCAATGGATTAAAGACTTCAATGTGAATCCTGAAACTCTGAAAATGATAGAAGAAAACACTGGCAGTAACCTGTAAGATACAGGTGTAGGAAGACTTTCTAAATCAGACAGTAGTTGTGCAGGAAATAAGGGCAACAATCAACAAATGGGACCTCATTAAACTAAAAAGCTTCTGTACAGCAAAAGAAAAGATCAAAGGAGTGAACAGAAAACCCGCAGAGTGTGAGGAAACCTTCAGCAGTGATACATCTGACAAAGGCTTAACATCCAGAGTATATAAACTACTCCAAAAAACAAGGAAGCAAGAAAACAAATGACCCAATTAAAAGATGGGATAAAGATCTGAACAGAGACTTTTCAAGAGAAGAAGTAAAGATAGCTGAGAAACATCTTAAAAAGTTCAACATCATCAGGGCTGGAGAGATGGTTCAGGTGCTAAGAGTGCCAACTGCTCTTTCAGAGGACCCAGGTTTGATTCTCAGCACCCATCTGGCAGCTAAGAACCGTCTTTAAGCTGGGTGTGGTGGCACACGCCTTTAATCCTTGCACTCGGGATGCAGAGGCAGGTGGATCTCTGTGAGTTCAAGGCCAGCCTGGTCTACAGAGTGAGTTCCAGGACAGCTGGGGCTATAGAGAGACCCTGACTCAAAAGAAAAAAAAAAGTTCAACATCATTAGTAATTAAGGAAATGCAACTTAAACCCACTTCAGGATTTCATCTTACTCGGGTAAGATTGGCTAGGATCAAGAAAACAAAGGATACAAAAAAAAAAAAAAAAAGGGGCTGGGATTGGTAGTGCTTGCCTATAATCTCAGCACTCAGGAGGCAGAGGCAAGCAGATCTCTGTGAGTTCAAGGCCAACCTGGTCTACATAGTGAGTTCCAGGGCAGTTGGAGCTACAGGGAGACCTGTCTCAAAAAGACAGACAGACAGACAGACAGACAGACAGACAGACAGACAGGAAGGAGGGAAGGAAGGAAGGAAGGAAGGAAGGAAGGAAGGAAGGAAGGAAGGAAGGAAGGAAGGAAGGAAGGAAGGAAGGAAGGAGCTGGAGAGATGGCCTAGTGGTTAAGAGTGCTGACCGCTCTTACAGAGGACCTGAGTTCGATCCCCAGCACTCACATGGTGGCTGAGAACCATCTTTATTTTATTTTATTTTATCTTTTTGGTGTTGTATGTCTTTAATTCCAGCACTTTGGCAGCTGAGGCAGGAGGATCACAAGTTGCCGTCCATCCTGGACTATCGAGTCACTGTCTCAAAAACAAATGAAACCCCCAATGCTGCTTTTGTTTGCTCCTGGCACAGCTGGGGTCACAGGCAGGTGGTGGACGGCAGCTGCCGGCCAGACTCCCTCTTCCTGTGAGAGGTGGGAGTTCCTTCTTTCTTTTTTTTTTAATTAATTAATTAATTTATTTATTTTTAACAAATCTAGACCCATGTTCCCGCCCATTCCCCCACCCCGCCAGAGCTCATGCATTCTGCCAAACATGCTTTTCATCTCTTAGTCTTTCTCAATATTCTCCATGAGGAAGTTGACTGTTTTGAGCAGAAGTTCACTGTTTCAGTCAGTTCTTTGATGCAGTC
>VZQC01012828.1:1170244-1203635 GCA_009823505.1 Rhizomys pruinosus
GTTCGATCCCCAGCACCCACATGGCGGCTGAGAACCGTCTGAAACTCCAACTCCAGGAGAACTCCAGTTCCAGGGGAATCCGACACCCTCTTCTGACCTCCGCGGCATTGCACGACACGGGTGCACAAACCTACATGCAGACAGTACACTCATACACATACAAAAATAAATTAAATTAAATTAAAAATTATTATTAAAAAAAAAATTAGGGGGCTGGAGAGATGGCCTAGCGGTTAAGAGCGCCGACCACTCTTACAGAGGACCCGGGTTCGATCCCCAGCGCCCACATGGCGGCCGAGAACCGTCTGGGACTCCAATTCCAGGAGAACTCCAGCTCCAGGGGAGTCCGACACCCTCTTCTGACCTCCGCGGTGTTGCACGACACGGGTGCACAGACTTGCATGCAGACAGTACATTCATACACATACAGAAATAAATTTTAAAAAATTATATCAGGATGTATTACATGCATATATGAAACTGCCAAAGAAAAGAAGCTCTCAATTAATAAAAATAAACAAAGGCACACTTGCTTTTTGAGAAGAAAAAAACAAGATGGTTTAGGTTTTCCTGGTTAGGTAATTTGGGCATATTATTGACAATTTCAAAACAAGAAGTTAATAATGTTGGTAGAGTTGTCTAAAAGAATACAAAGATTATTAAGATGGAATAAAAAAAAGAATATGAAGATTAGCTAAAAGGATTTTACTGCTTTATAATACAAACTTTTAAAAATATTTTATTTATTATCTTTATTTTATTTATATGAGTGTATTGCCTGCATATACAAGTAGGTATAGTGCCCTATACTAGTAGGTAGGTACACCCACGTCGTGCAGTGCCCACGGAGATCAGAAAACGGTGTCAGATTCCCTTGGAACTAGAGTTACAGATGGTTGTTAGCCAATATGTGGGCACTAGGAATCCAAATCCTGGTCCTCTGCAAGAGCAACCAGTGCTTTTAACCACTGAGCCATCTGTCCAGCCCCTGCAATACAAACTTTTAAGTCATTTATAACTTTTACATCTCTAAAAAAGTTAATTTAATCTTATTTCCATCTTTTCCGAATTCTTTGCCAACTATTTTATATGGGTGTCCTTTAGTAATAGTTCAAAGAGGAAGGAGCAATGTGTTTTATGTTCATTATGACTGTTTTTTTTTTATTATGACTGGTTTTGATGCTCATTACTAAAGACTATTAGGTAACAACAGAAGATAGTTTGGTTTTGATACTTTATTAATCAAGTTAAAAGACATGCTCTGATTTTTCAGAGCCTAAATTTCCTGGCTCCTGTATGGAATAATGAATAATTAATGGTACTGTATAGCTCACCTCCTTGACGCAGTGTCTTCTATAAACTTGCAGTGGTGAGTCCTTCGTTGTCTGGTTTCATTTCCACGCATGCGTGCGTGTGCGTGTGGATGTGTGTGTGTGTGTGTGTGTGTGTGTGTGTGTGTGTGTGCGCGCGCACGCGCGCATGCGTGCGCAAGTGTGCGCAGCCTCACTGAGCTCCATGCTTGCTGACTCCATAGGACTGCTCCCTGGGAGCATCATGATGTATCTAAAAGTGAACTCACTGTCGAACCACCCCCCCACCCCCCGCAAAGCTGTCCTGTCAGGGTTGACAATCACTCACTTAATCCCCCAGAAAACAAGAAGCATCCCAGGCTATTCTGTCCCTCCTGCCTTAGTGAAACTTTCTCAGGCCTGTCCAATTTTACCACATAAGCACTGTCTAAGTCTTCTGTCCTAGATCAGGACCTCGAAGCCTCCCTCCCACACGAGTTCAGCCGGAGCTTAGTTTTGCCTGTCTCCAATCGCCCCATGCTGCTTTCATTCACAGTGTAATGAAGATGATGAATCCAAAGGTAGCTATGGGCTGGAGAGATGGCCTAGCGGTTAAGAGCGCCGACCGCTCTTACAGAGGACCCGGGTTCGATCCCCAGCACCCACATGGCGGCCGAGAACCGTCTGAAACTCCAATTCCAGGAGAACTCCAGTTCCAGGGGAATCCGACATCCTCTCTGACCTCCGCGGCATTGCTCGACACGGTGCACAAACTTGCATGCAGACAGTACATTCATACAAATACAGAAATAAATAAATGCCGGGCGTGGTGGCGCACGCCTTTAATCCTAGCACTTGGGAGGCAGAGGCACGCGGATCTCTGTGAGTTTGAGGCCAGCCTGGTCTACAGAGTGAGTTCCAGGACAGCCAGAGCTACAGGGAGACCCTGTCTCAAAAAAAGACCAAAAAAAAAAAAAAAAAAACAAAAAAAACAAAGTGTAGCTCTAGAAGCTAGAAGTTTAGGCCACACCTCTTCCTGTGAAAAAAGCACGAAGCTAGGTAACCTTGCAGCACCTTATGGCTTCTCAAATTTTATATACATTTACATATACAGATATATTTATATATGGAGAAGTTTGTAATGTGTAAGTAGAAGTTTACAAGGTCATTTCAGACTCACAAATGCCAGGTATGTAAACATGGGTGGATGGGCATCTAATTTAGGAAACTCTGCTGCTTTCCTACTGAAAATAGGGCTTTCCATTTTATAACTCCTAAGACACTGAATTCTGTGGGAGGAGGAGGAGGGAGAGAGGGAGAGGGAAGAGGAAAGAGGAAAGAGAAAAAAAAAGAAGTTCCTTTTTTTTTTTTTTTTGGTCTTTTTGAGACAGGGTCTTCCTGCAGCCCCAGCTGTCCTGGAACTCACTAATTAGACCAGGCTGGCCTTGAACTCACAGAGATCAACCTAAAAAAAAACTGAGAGAAAGATGCAGACAGTTATGCAGAATGCATGATGTGGGATGGGGTGGGGGTGGGGGAGAGGGAAAGGAGAATATACAGCCTGAACTGACAATTGGACAAAAAATGTATGACAATGCACAACAGCCATTCAATAAAAAAACTAATTTAAAACAAAATAGTTATCCAAATGAAAAAAAAAAATAATTGCTTTAAAGAATTCATTAGCTTTCCAGGCTATCATAAATAAACACATACAAGGATGATAGGTGAGTGAGTGGGCAGGTGGATAGATGGATGATGGGAAGGATGAATGGAAAGGCATGGATGGATGGATAATGGATAGATGAATGCGATTGTGTGTAGATGATGGATTAGTGATGGATAGATGGATGGGTGACTGGATGGGTACATGGATGGATGGATGGATGGTATGGATGAATGATGGACGATCGGACGGATGAGGATGGATGGGATGGACCATGATGGATAGATGGACTGGAATGGATGAGTTTCATGATCATGGCAAATAGGTAGATGGATGGTATGAGTAGATGACGGCATTAGTGTATAGATAGATGGATGGGTGGTGTGATGGTTAATCCTACGTGTCAACTTGACTGGACTAAGAACAAATAAGAGAAAAAGCGTCTTCTGATTGGAACCACCTCAACCGGATGGCCCACCCCAAATTGTGGGTGTTACCTTCTGCAGCAGGCAGTATTTAAGGCAACAGCAGCGGGAGTTGCGTCCCTTTTTTTCTCCTGCGTCTTGCCTCTCATCTGGTGAGTTGTCTTACTGCTGTGATCAACCCTTTCGAGATGCCCAGCGTTTCGTACTTAGACTGGCAGATCTCCTGTAATACATTCGGGCCTTCAGCACCATACTGGGACTATTGAGATATCCAGCCTTGTGGGCTGAGTGGTTCCCTGGATTCCCCGCCTCTCCAGTTTGGCGCTACTGTTGCAGCTGCTGTCATGTGAGGCAAATCAGATAAATGTATTATATTAAAAAAAAAAAAAAAGAATCCACTTTGGGGGCTTGGGAAGCTGGCACTAACCAATAGTCATTCATTTAATTTAAGGAGCCATGGGTGCTGCAGGGTTTCTTGGCCTGGCTCTTCGTAATGAGACTTTCTTTTGGTGACCAGTCTATTGGCAAAGCTAGATGAAACCACTGGAGTCTAATGAGGTGGAAATTCCACACCATTGCCACAGTTGATAAGCAAACACCTAGCATGGATTTTATTTTTAATTTCTTGTTTCTAGAGGACTGAAGCTTAGGAGTGGGCGTGTCTTAGCAGGTCAGACCCTGGAACCTGATCTAACTCTCGGTTCATGAACTTTTTCTTTCTTACTTTTCTTTCCTTTCTCTCTCTCTCTCTCTCTCTCTCCTTCTTTCTTTCTTTCTTTCTTCTTTCTTTCTCTTCTTTCAATTTCTTTCTCTTCGTTCTTTCTTTCTTTCTTTCCTTATCTTCCTTCCTTCCTTTCCTTTTCTCTCTTTCTCTTCTCTCTCTCCTTCTTCTTCTCTTTCTCTCTCTCTCTCTCTCTCTCTCACTCTTCTTTCTTTCTATTCTTTCTTTCTTTCTTTCTCTATCTTTCTTTCCTTTTCTTGTCTTCTCTTTCTTTCTTTCTTTCTTTTCTAGAAAAAGAACTTATCTGGGCATGGCGGTTACACGGCAGCCCTGGCTCGCCTGTAATCTAACTCTTGGTTCACTGAACTCTCTCTCCTCTCGTTCTTCTTTCTTCTCTCTTCTTCTTTCTTTCTTTTCTTTCTTTCCTTCTTTCTCTTCTCTTTCTTTCTTCTTCTTCTTCCTTCTCCCTCTCCCTCCCTCGCCCCGGCTCTATTCTTTTTCCTTTCTTTCTTATCTTTCTTTTCTTTCTTTCTTTCTTTCTGGTCTTTTTCTTTTTGAAAAAAAACTTTATGCTGGGGCATGGCAGGTGCTCGCGTGCAGCAGAGGCAGGTTGATCTCTGTGAGTCAAGGCCAAGGCCTGGTCTACATAGTAAAATCCAGGACAGTTGCGGCTGCAGGAAGACCCTGTCTACAAAAGACCAAAAAAAAAAAAACAAGAGAGGAACTTTTCTTTTTTTTTTCTCTTTCGCTCTTTCCTCGTCCCTCTCCCTCTCTCCTCCCTCCTCCTCCTCACAGAATTCAGTGTCTTAGGAGTTATAAAATGGAAAGCCCTATTTTCAGTAGGAAAGCAGCAGAGTTTCCTAAATTAGATGCCCATCCACCCAATGTTTCACATACCTGGATTTGAGTCTGAAATGACCTTGTGTAACACTTCTTACTTTACACGATTTAGGCAACTTCTCCATATGAGTAAAACTATTTATATGTAAATGTATATAAAATTTGAGAAGCCATAAGGTGCTGCAAGGTTACCTAGCTTCGTGCTTTTTTCACAGGAAGAGGTGTGGCCTAAACTTCTAGCCTTCTAGAGCTAACTTGCTTTTTTTTTATTTTTTTTTTTTTTTTTGGTCTTTTTTTGAGACAGGGCGTCTCCCTGTAGCTCCTGGCTGTCCTGAACTCACTTTGTAACCTAGCTGGCCTCAAACTCAAGAAGATCCNCCTTCTCCTCCTCTACCCCTCCTCCCTCCCTCCCTCACCACCCTCCCTCCCTCCCACCTGCCTTCCTCCCTCCCTCTCCTCTCTCTCGCGCCTCCTCTCACCGTCCCTCCCCGCACTCAAGAAACGTTTCATTAACCGAGCTTTTAGATCAGGTTCCCAGGTCTGCCGCTGCTAATAAAGAGCACCCCACTCCTACGCTTCCATTTCCTCTAACAACAAGTAAAGAAAATAAATCCATCATTTGTTTGCTTATCAACTGTGGCAATGGTGTGGAATTTCCACCTCATTAGACTCCAGTGGTTTCATCTAGCTTTGCCAATAGACTGGTCACCAAAAGAAAGTCTCATTACGAAGAGCCAGGCCAAGAAACCCTGCAGCACCCATGGCTCCTTAAATTAAATGAATGTACATGGTTGTCCAGCTTCAAGCCCCCAAAGGGATTTCTTTTTTTTTTTTAACTGATAACAATTTATTGGTTGCTCACATGACAGAGCTCAACAGTAGCGCGTGAACTGGAGAGGCCGGGTAATCCAGGAAACTGCTCAGCCGCAACCCGCCCCCCCTGGGGGAAAATGTCCGCAGGAAGTCCCATCTAGTACTGAAGGCCAACGAATGGATTCCCAGAGATTCCATCCTCGTAACAAAAAACCTGGGATCGAAAGGTTATCACAAGAGCAAGACAAACTCCCAGTGAGAGAAGGCAAGCGCAGAGGAAAAGAGACACAACTCCTTCTGTCCTGGCCTTAAATACTGCCTGCTGGCAGAAGGTAATGGCCACATCTGGGGTGGGCCATCGCGGTTGAGGTGTCCAATCAGAAGGAACACGGCTTTTTCTCTCTAATTTGTTGTCCTTAGTCAATCAAGTTGACACACAAGGATTAAAACCATCACAAACCACCGCAGCCTCGATTAACACGAATCATCCATCTACTCATCCATCATCTACTTATTCCTCCATCCATAACCTCATCCACCAATCCCTATCCATCATCCATCCCATCATCTCTCAATCCATCTGTCCATCATCATCCATCATCATCCATCCATGCCATATATCCATCCATCCATCTATCCATCCACTAATCCTCCATCCAATCACACTCATCCACCATCTATCCATATATCTCATGCATCCAATACCATCCATCCATCCTTACCATCAGCCCAGTCTAGCCACCTGCCCACTCACTCACCTATCATCCTTGTATGTGTTTATTTATGATAGCCTGGAAAGCTAATGAATTCTAAAGCAAATTAATTATTTGTTTTTCATTGTGATAACTGAGTTTTTTTTAAATTAGTTTTTTTATGCTTGTGCATTTCATACTGTTTTGTCCAATTCATGTTCAGGCTTATTTTCCCTTTCCCTCCCCCCGCACACCCCACCCCCACCCCACCGCATCTGCATGTCGCCAGAACTGTCCGCATCTTCCTCTCAGTTTTTTTTTTTTTTTTTCATTTTTAGCTATAAGTGATAATCCATGAGTACAAGCATCCTTCATGCAAAACCTATCTGCAGGCTGTTGTGCCCAAACACCTACAGCCCCACCATCCAGTGGGGGGTGACAGGTTGTTTGTTCAATCAAGTTGATCAAATGAGTGTCCAGACTACATTGCTGTAGTTTCACCATTCACCCCAATCGCAGCCCTTACATTCTACCACGCCCCCTCTTCCGCAGGTTGTTCCCTAGGCTTAGAAAAGGGGCACAGGTGGATGAGAGGTAAAACAGTCCACTCTCTCTGGAGCTGTTGACTTGGACTCTGGTCAATTCTGGCTGTTTCCTTTCATGGGCTGACAGTTTGTCCAGGAATAACCTTTCGATCCTGCTGCCCTGGCGCGTTATGGCGTCTCCCCTGCGACCCCGGTTCCCGCCCACCCCAAATGGGATTTCTAAAGTACCCAACAGGACTCAGGGAAAACTAATAATTTTGCCTCTTAGTCCAAGATATTTTCAATGCATTTCTTTTTTCCAATGCATTTCTATTAGAAATTAGATCATTCATTACTATTAATTTGGCAAAAAAGATAGCCAGCTGCTCCAGAGATATCCCAAACTTTCTAACAAATTGAATAAACACTAATTTGTTTGTTTGTTGATATGATTATGTAATTACCAAAATGGTCTGTGCTTCAGCAAGAAAAATTAAGATCCAAATTATTTCACTAGGGTTTATTTCTATGACAAGTTAAATCGAATAGGAAATCTATTGTTCCAAAGCTGGAACAAAGTGTATTGTTGAAAATAAAGGCCATTTGAACCCTGTGAATTTTTAAGACTATTTTTAAATTATTCTTTTACAATTTCATACATGTGCACAGGGTATCTTAATCATGTCCACCCCCCCAACACATCCCCTCCCACTTTGTGTCCTTCTTTTAAGAAATTAACCCACTAAGTCTAATTAGCACTGCCCACCTGCAAGGGGAGGTGGGGCCATTCACCCAAGCTTCACACCTTGCCACATCCCCCCAACAAAATGACCCTCCTTCCCCAGCATCCATCAACTGCCAATAGCCCTTAGTTAGGGTGGGGCTCCTCCTCCATCTACTAGGGTGATGACTGGCTTGATTTTATGTATGTCTTGTGAGGATGACCAGAGTAGCAGTGAGTTCATGGGTTCATGAGTACAACGGCCTTGTCATGTCAGGAAGACAGCATTTCACCACACTCCTCCTCTCCTCTGCTCTTACATTCTTTCTGGCCCCTCTTCTGTGATATTTCCTGAGCCCTTGGGAATGACATGGATGCCCTTTTTAAGACTCAACTATCATTCATTCTCAGCATTTTGGCCAACTATGAGTCTCTGCATTAATGCCTGTCCACTGCAAAGAAGAAGCTTCTCTGACCAAGGTTGAAAGCAGCATAAACCTAAATATTTAGAAAGGAGTTTGACAAGATATGTCCATTTAGCAATACAACCATATTAGGTTCCCCCCTCGGACCTAGGACTTCCACAGCCATGGTTTGTTGAGAGTGCCAGGCATGAATTCCCTCCTGAGGAGCAGGCCTCAAATCCAATCAGCAGTGGACACACCTTGCCTGGCAGGTGAGTACTGTAGCATGCGGATCCCAGCCCTGGTAAGTTCATTGATGGCTTTTCTGCTCCAGTGGCCTGCACAGCAACTTGTAGCTCCATGAAAGCTGGCCAGCAGGGAGAAAGTTTCCTCGTCAGTTTGAAATTGATTTCTCTAGGTCCTTTAACCAAAATGTGCAATGCCTTCAGCTATAGTATCTTCCCATTCGGTTACGATGGAAAACCCGAAACAGGGCACTGTGGGGCCTTTGGGGCCTTCTGGCCAATAAATCACAGAAAGGTGTCTCAAGCCTGGCGTTATTTTCATTCAACAACCCATGTCTTTTGGGGGAGCATCATCCACCCATACAGGCATACAGGGTATTTTCATTCAAACTCCTTTCATTTAAATTTATATATATATATATATATATATATATATGATGTGGGCCTTAAATATGGTCATATATATATATATATATATCCTACAGTAGCTGGTTTCCATTTGACTTTAACAAAAGGCCATTAATGTTACTTATCTGTCTTCTAATCTTCCCTCCCATTCACACACTAAGTTTTCATATTCCATTACTCCTTCCTTTTTAGATCACAGAATTCCAACTCCTATCTTAAGAAGCCCCCCATAGCCCCTCACTAGCTTCNGGCAGGGCTGAGGCAGGAGGACACAAGTGTGCCGGGCCATCCGTGACTATCGCGGTCCTGTCTCAGAAAACAATAACCCAATCATTCTTTTTGTTTGCTCCTGGCACAGCTGGGGTCACAGGCAGGTGGTGGACGGCAGCTGCCGGCCAGACTCCCTACCATTACCGGTTAAGGTGGGATTCCTTCTGTCTTTTTTTTAATTAAGTAATTAGATTTTATAATTATTTGTTAACAAATCTAGACCCATGTTCCCCGCGCCATTCCCCCCCCCGCCAGAGCGCGAGTAGAGGGCGTTGGTCGGGGGACCGAGAACAATCCTTTTCATCTGCATTGAGGTGCCTGTTCTCAAGATTCGCCATTAGGGAAAGTTAGACATGGGGTTTGTGAGCAGAATTTCCTGTTTTCAGTCATTCTTTGATGCAGTCTGATTCTGTTTGGTTGTTGTTGTTTCCAAACTGCTTAACGCCTCAACTGCTTTTGGACAAAAGCTCAGGGGCCCGACACAAGAATAATACAACGGGGTAATTGGCACTAAAATCCACAGATTATGATGGATACCATTCGTCGGTTGTTTTTCTGGAAGCGTTGTTTTACGTGTCACTCAGGCATGCTGTCCCGAGCGCCATCCATTTTCCTACAAAGCCCATGATGTCCCCGTCTTTCTCTTTACTTTACCGCTGCATAGAATCCATTGTGTAGATATACAAAATTTTCTCTATCCACTCGTCAGTTGAGGCATGATTTGGGTTGGTAAAGGATCCAAAATGCTGGAGAGAGAGGGAAGGAGACAGCCAATCCTGCCAGGTGTGCTATTGTGAGAGAGCTGCAATAAACAGGGGCCGTTCATGTATCTCTGTGTGGTGTGGTCTTGAGGGGACATGCCCAGGAGTGGTGTGACTAGGTCGGGTGGCAAGTTCATTCCATCTTCCAAGGGTTCTCCACAATCCTTTCATAGTGGCTGTACGGATTTACATTCCCCACAGCAGTGGATGAGTGTTACACCCTTATCCCCACAACCTCTTCCAGGCACGGTGAGTGAGTCATTTGTTTCTTGATCCTAAGCCAGTCTTACTGGAGTAAAAGGAGAGCGTAAAGTGGTTTTCAATTTGCATTTCTTAATGAGTTGATTTGAACACTTCTTGAGGTGTTTTCTCAGACATCTCTAATTCCTCACTTGTGAAGTCTCTGTTCGTTTCTTTGCTCCAGCTATTGAGTGGTCATTTTTGTTTTTTTCTTTATTTTTGAGTAGTTGTATATATTCCTGGAAATCATGCTTTGTTCAATGTAAGTCTTGCAGTGAAGGGTGTTCCTCCCCACTCCGTGGATTTTTTTTCTTCACTCCCTTGATTGTTTTCTTTTGATGGTACAGAAGCTTTGAGTTTGGTGAGGTCCCATTTGACAATTGTCGATCTTAATTCTGTGCAGCGCTGTCTGATTTAGGAATCTTTTCCTATGCCTATCTTGTAGTCTGCTGCCAACGTTTTCACGTTGAGGTCTTTATCCATCTGGAGTTACTTTTGTACAGGGCGAGAGGTCGGGTTTTAATTTTTCATGCTTCTACAAGTTGGTGATCCAGTTTTGCAACACCACTTGCAAGAGAACCATCTTTAACTCCAATTCCAGGGGAAATCTTACAACCCCCTCTTAGCTGAGGGTTGGCATTACATGACATAGGGGGCCAAACCTACATGCAGACAGTAAATTCATACACGAATACAAAATAAAAAATTTTAATTTTTTTTTAAGTTAAAAAGAAAAGAAAAGAGCAGAGTTGTGGGAAAAGGGAACGCTCCCAGAATATATGAACATTCTGCAGTGATATAAACTTAAAGGCAACAAAAAGACATGTTCAAAGAACTTACCAAAATTGTAAGCTTCTGCATTGAAAAAGTTAAAAAAAAAAAAGACTGAGTAAATGATGAAAGATGGGATTAAACATGTATTGCAGAATGTATGAGTGTGGGGGGACAAGGACCTGGGGCACGGGTTCTTCAATTGGATTCAGAACTTTTGATGAGAATGCACAACGTTATCAATAATAAAAAAGAAAGAAATTCTGAGTGGCTGGTCAAGTGTGAAGGTGCTCTGCCCCCTAGAGGCTGCCTGGAGAAGAGCATGAGATGGGGGCATTAGTGGAGTGACCCTCATAGTTTGCTCCAGTCAGTCTCCCCAGGCTGGCCTAGAAGACCTCACAGGCAGGTGCTCTAGAGGCCCCTCCCTCCATGTGCACAGTGACTCCTCCCTCCATGTGCACAGTGACTCCTCCCTCCATGCACAGTGACTCCTTCCTCCATCTGTACAGTGACTCCTCCCTCCATCTGTACAGTGACTCCTCCCTCCATGTGCACAGTGACTCCTCCCTCCATGTGCACAGTGACTCCTCCCTCCATGTGCACAGTGACTCCTCCCTCCATGTGCACAGTGACTCCTCCCTCCATGTGCGCAGTGACTCCTCCCTCCATGTGCACAGTGACTCCTCCCTCCATGTGCACAGTGACTCCTCCCTCCATGTGCACAGTGACTCCTCCCTCCATGTGCACAGTGACTCCTCCCTCCATGTGCACAGTGACTCCTCCCTCCATGTGCACAGTGACTCCTCCCTCCATGTGTACAGTGACTCCTCCCTCCATCTGTACAGTGACTCCTCCCTCCATGCACAGTGACTCCTCCCTCCATGTGCACAGTGACTCCTCCCTCCATGTGCACAGTGACTCCTCCCTCCATGTGCGCAGTGACTCCTCCCTCCATGTGCGCAGTGACTCCTCCCTCCATGTGCGCAGTGACTCCTCCCTCCATGTGCGCAGTGACTCCTCCCTCCATGTGCGCAGTGACTCCTCCCTCCATGTGCGCAGTGACTCCTCCCTCCATGTGCGCAGTGACTCCTCCCTCCATGTGCGCAGTGACTCCTCCCTCCATGTGCGCAGTGACTCCTCCCTCCATGTGCGCAGTGACTCCTCCCTCCATGTGCGCAGTGACTCCTCCCTCCATGTGCGCAGTGACTCCTCCCTCCATGTGCGCAGTGACTCCTCCCTCCATGTGCGCAGTGACTCCTCCCTCCATGTGCGCAGTGACTCCTCCCTCCATGTGCGCAGTGACTCCTCCCTCCATGTGCGCAGTGACTCCTCCCTCCATGCACAGTGACTCCTCCCTCCATGTGCACAGTGACTCCTCCCTCCATGTGCACAGTGACTCCTCCCTCCATGTGCACAGTGACTCCTCCCTCCATGCACAGTGGCTCCTCCCTCCTGCACACTGACTCCTGCAACACTGAGTCAGGGCTGTTACAATAATCCAGACTGAACTGAGCAGCAATCGAAATCTCTTTTAGAAACAGTCTCATATTAAAACAGCATCAGAAGCTCTTCAGTCACTAGTGAAATGCTGATGCATCTTTGTTACTCCGTTGGTAAAAATATAAAGTTGAGGAATGATTATTCATACCTACTTATGAGTGTAATTGAATTACGTAATAATCAGGATGTTGGACTATAAATCCTGACACTCAAAACCTACAAAAGGACTTTGTACTCTCCTGTTCTCACTGCTGGCCACAGCAGAATAATAAAACAGGGAAAATCATTTTTAATGAATAATTTTTGGAAATCTAAGTACATTTGGGAATTGTATGACATAGTGGCGAATCGCCACTATGTTCATAATCCCACACTCCTGGCTGGAGAGATGCCATAGCGGTTAAGAGCACCGACTTGCCCTCTTGCAGAGGACCGGGTTCGAGCCCCAGCAGAGCCCATATTGCGGCTGAGAACCTTCTGTAACTCCAGTTCCAGGTGGTCAATCCTAGAACAGCCTCTATCTGACCTCTGCGCAACTGCATTGACACGGCAGGCGCAAACCTACATGCAGGACTGGAGGATGGCCTAGCGGTGAAGAGCGCAGACCAGGCTCCTTTTCAGAGGACCCGGGTGTGCCATCCCAGCACACACATGGCCGGCTGAGAACCATCTGTAACTTCAAATTCCATGAGACTCCAGTTCCAGGAATCCGACACCCTCTTCATGACATCATCTGCATTGCACGACAAGGGCGCACGTACCTACATGCAGACGGTAACATTCATACACATAAAGAATAAATACTCAGGGAGGCAAGGCAGGTCTCTGTGGTGAGTTCAAGGCCAGCATAGTCGACATAGTGAGTTCCGAGGACATCGGGGCTATCAGGGAGACACTGTCTCGAAAAGACCAAAAATAAATAAATAAATAAATAAATAAATAAATGAAATAAATAAATAAATAAATATTAAATGTATATATATATAAAAATCTCCACAATCTTTGTTTGGGCATTTTGGTAAAAATTTATCTCCAACCATCGCACTTCCTTTTAAAAATTAGGGGCTTGGGGCTGAGAGATGGCCTGAGCGGTTTGAGAGTTGCTGACCATCTGTACAGGAGGACACGGGTTCATCCCCAGCACCCACAGATGGCGGCTGATAACCGTCTGAAACTCCACCTCCAGAGAACTCCAGTTTCCAGGGGAATGCCCGACAACCCCTCTTTTGACCCCCGCGGCGTTGCACTACACGGGGGCACAAAACCTACATGCAGACAGTAAGAGGCTGGTAGTGAACACATACAAAAATAAGATTAAATTAAACTAAAAATTAGTATTAAAAAAACATTAAGGGGCTGGAGAGATGGCCCTACGATCGGTTAAGGATCGCTACCACTCTTACAGATACCCGGGTTCGATCCCACGCCCACATGTCGGCCGATAACCGTCTTGTGTGACTACCAATTCCAGAGAACTCCGAGGCTCAGTGATCCGACACCCTCTTCTGACCTCCGCTGTGTTGCACTACCGGGGTGCACAGACCTGCGGCAGACAGTACTGTCGATACACATAGCAAGAAAATAAATGTTAACAATCTCTCAGCATGTAGTAACCTGCATATATGAAACGCCAAAGAAAAGAAGCGCGCTTAATAAAAATCAGACACAGGGGCACACTATGCTTGTTTGAGAAGAAAAAAAACAAGATGGTTTAGGTTTTCCTGGTTAGGTAATTTGGGCATATTATTGACAATTTCAAAACAAGAAGTTAATAATGTTGGTAGAGTTGTCTAAAAGAATACAGAGATTATTAAGATGGAAATAAAAAAAGAAAATGAAGATTAGCTAAAAGGATTTTACTGCTTTATAATACAAACTTTTAAAATATTTGATTTATTATCATTTATCTTGATTTATATGATGTATGATTTGCCTGCATATACAAGTATAATAAGTGCCCTAATCTAGTAGTAGGTACAACACCCCGTCGTCGTGCCCACGGAGATCAGAAAAAACGTGTCAGATGCCCTTGGAACTAGAGTTACAGATGGTTTTAGCCACAATGTGGGTGCACTAGGAAATCGCCAAATCCTGGGTCCTCTGGAAGGTCAAACCATTGCTTTTTTTAAAAAAACCACGGACCATCTGTCCAGCCCCTGCAGGATACAAACTTTTAATCATTTATAACATTTAACAAAAACATCTAAAAAAATTAATTTAAATCTTATGTCCAGCCTGTTCCGAATTCTTTGCCAACTATTTTATATGGGTGTCCTTTAGTAATAGTTCAAAGAGGAAGGAGCAATGTGTTTTATGTTCATTATGGAACTGGTTTTTTTTTTATTATACTGGTTTGATGCTCATTACTAAAGACTATTAGGTAACAACAGAAGATAGTTTGGTTTTGATACTTTATTAATCAAGTTAAAAGACATGCTCTGATTTTTCAGAGCCTAAATTTCCTGGCTCCTGTATGGAATAATGAATAATTAATGGTACTGTATAGCTCACCTCCTTGACGCAGTGTCTTCTATAAACTTGCAGTGGTGAGTCCTTCGTTGTCTGGTTTCATTTCCACGCATGCGTGCGTGGGCTGTGGAGTGTGTGTGTGTGGTGTGTGTGTGTGATGGGTGTGTGTGTGCCGCGCACGAGCGCATGGTGCGTGCGCAGATGGTGCGCAGCCGCACTGAGCTCCCAGGCTTGCTGACTCCATGGAACTGCGCCCTGGGAGCACCATGATGTTATCTAAAAGTGACTACTGTCGAACCACCCCCCACCCCCCGCAAAGCTGTCCTGTCAGGGTTGACAATCACTCACTTAATCCCCCAGAAAACAAGAAGCATCCCAGGCTATTCTGTCCCTCCTGCCTTAGTGAAACTTTCTCAGGCCTGTCCAATTTTACCACATAAGCACTGTCTAAGTCTTCTGTCCTAGATCAGGACCTCGAAGCCTCCCTCCCACACGAGTTCAGCCGGAGCTTATTTGGGCCTGTCCTCCATCGCCCATGGGGGCACCCCCCTCCCCCCCTGCTGTCATTCAAGTGTAATGAAGAAGATTTGAAAAAAATCCAAAGGTAGCCGTATGGACTGAGAGTTGGCCTAGCGGTTAAGAAGCGCCGACCGCTCGTACAGAGGACCCGGGTTCGATCGCCCGCACCCACTGGCAGCCGAAACGGTCTGAAACTCCAATTCCAGGAGAACTGCCGTTCCAGGGGAATACGACAATATCCCTTGACCTCCGCGGGCAAATTTCCTCGACACGGTGCACAACTTCATGCGACGGACTTTCATACAAATACAGAAATAAATAAATGCAGGCGTGGTGGCGCACGAGCCTTTAATCGAGCACTTGGGAGGGCAGAGGCACGCGGTCGCTGTGAGTGGAGGCCAGCCTGGTCTAGCAGAGTGAGTTCAGGACAGCCAGAGCCTACAGAGACCCTGTCTCAAAAAAACAAAAGAAAAAAAAACAAAAAAAAACAAAGTGTAGCTCTAGAAGCTAGAAGTTTAGGCCACACCTCTTCCTGTGAAAAAAGCACGAAGCTAGGTAACCTTGCAGCACCTTATGGCTTCTCAAATTTTATATACATTTACATATACGAGGATTGTGTGAAAAAAAAATTAATTTTAATAGTCATGGAGAATTTTTTTGTAATGTGTAAGTAGAAGTTTACAAGGTCATTTCAGACTCACAAATGCCAGGTATGTAAACATGGGTGGATGGGCATCTAATTTAGGAAACTCTGCTGCTTTCCTACTGAAAATAGGGCTTTCCATTTTATAACTCCTAAGACACTGAATTCTGTGGAGGAAGGAGGATGGCGAATGGAGGATGGAGGATGGAAGAATGGAAGGAAGGAAAAAACAAAAAAAAAAAAAAGAAGTTTTCCTTTTTTGTTTTGTTTTTTTGGCTTTTTTGAGACAGGGTCCTTCCTGCAGCCCAGCTGTCCCTGGAACTCACTCCATAGAAAAGGCTTGCCTTGAACTCACAGAAAAGATCAAACCCTGCTCTGCCTGCCGGCGAGCACTGGGCCATGCCCATCATAAGTTCTTTTTTTCAAAAGAAAAATAAAGAACGAAAATCAAGTACAAGAAATAAAGAAAGCAAGAAAGACAGAAAGAAAGATGGAGTGATGAGGTGATTGGTTAAGTAAGAAAGTAAAGCCCATAATACAGTCAAATCAACATCCGTCCATCACCCTCCATACCCTCCATACATCCCGCCATCTCTAAATCAATCAAGCAATAGATAGAGATAGATTCCTGAACCAAGATTTATATCAGTCACCCGCCTTGCGCTGTACATACAAACCGCCAATGCCCAGCATAAGTCGTTTCTAGAAAGAAAAGAAAGAACGAAATAAAAGGAAATAAAGAAAGAAAGAAAGAAAGAATAGAAAGAAGAGAACAGACATCAAAGAAAGAAAGAGAGAGAGCAGAGGATAGAGATATAGAAAGAAAGAAAGATAGATAAGAGGAATGAGAGAAAAGTACGTACTAAGGAAGGAAAAAAAAGAAGAAATAACGACGCCATCCCGACATCCTTCCCTCCCTGACCTCCCTCACCTGCCAAATCCGCTCTCGTAGACTGCGAGCGCTCTATACCCAAATCCTCCTCCCGCACTCCAAGATTTTCTTCAACCGACTCTTTGATCGTTCCTTTGCCAGTTCTTGCCGCTCTATAAGAGCCCCCCTCCCTTAGCTTCCATTTCCTCTAACAACAAAAAGAGAAATACAAATCCATCAGTTGTTTGCTATCAAACTGTGGCAATGGTGTGGAATTTCCACCTCATTAGACTCCAGTGGTTTCATCTAGCTTTGCCAATAGACTGGTCACCAAAAGAAAGTCTCATTACGAAGAGCCAGGCCAAGAAACCCTGCAGCACCCATGGCTCCTTAAATTAAATGAAGTACATGGGTTGAGTCCAGCTTCAAGCCCCCAAATGGATTTCTTTTTTTTTTTTTAACTGAAATCCAATTTATTGTTGCTCACATGACAGAGCTCAACAGTAGCGCTGGAACTGGAGAGGCCGGAATCCAGGAACTGCTCAGCCGCAAGTCCCCCCCCCTGGGGAAAATGTCGCATCAGGTCCCAGTCTAGTACTGAAGGCCCGAATGGATTCCCAGAGATTGCCATCTCAACAAAAAACGTGGGATCTGAAAGGTTGATCACAAGCAGCAAGACAAACTCCCATTGATGAGAGAGAGCAAGCCGCAGGAGAAAAAGGAACCACTCCGTCTGTTCCTGGCCTTAAATACTGCCTGCTGGCAGAAGGTAATGGCCACATCTGGGGTGGGCCATCGGGTTGAGGGTCCAATCAGAAGAACCGGCTTTTTCTCTAATTTGTTGTCCTTAGTCCATCAATGTTGACACACAAGGATAAACCATCACAAACCACCCACCATCGATTAACACAATCACATCCATCTACTCATCCATCCATCTACTTATTCCTCCATCCATAACCATCCATCCAATCCACTATCCATCATCCATCCCATCATCTCATCCAATGCCATACTGTCCATCATCATCCATCATCCATCCATCCAGTCCATCATATCCACCCATCCATCTATCCATCCACTAATCCTCCAGTCCAATCACACTCATCATCCATCATCCATTATCCATGCCCATTCCATCCATTCCATCCATCCTCCATCATGCCATGCTACCACCTGCCCACTCACTCACCTATCATCCTTGTATGTGTTTATTTATGATAGCCTGGAAAGCTAATGAATTCTGAATAAACAATTAATTATTTTTTTTCATTGATTAACGATTTTATTTTTAAATTAGTTTTTTTATGCTTTGTGCATTTCATACTGTTTTGCCAATTCTGTTCAGGCCTTATTTTCCCTTTCCCTCGCCCCCGCACACCCACCACCCCACCCACGCCATCATGCATCTGCCATAACTGTCCGTGCATCTTCTCTCAGTTTTTTTTTTTTTTTTCATTTTAGCGATAAGTGAAATCCATGAGTAAAACATCCTTCATGCAAAACTAGCTGCAGCGGTTGTCCCAAACACTACAGCCCCACCAGTCCAGTGGGGGGTGACAGTTGTTTGTTCATCAATGTTGATCAAATGAGTGTCCAGAGCTACATTGCTGGTAGTTTCACCATCATCACCACTCACTCCAATCGCAGCCCTTTACATTCTAAAAAACCCGCCTCCCTTTCCGCAGTTGGTTCCCTAGGCTTAGGAAAAGGGCACGGTGGATGAGAGGTAAAACAGTCCACTCGTCTCTGGAGCTGTGTGACTTGGACTCTGGTCATTCTGGCTGTTTTCCTTTCAGTGGGCTGACAGTTTGTCTCAGGATTAACCTTTCGATCCTAGCTGCTGGCGCGTTATGGCGTCCCTCCCTGCGAACCCCGGTTCCCGCCCAACCCCAAATGGGATTTCTAAAGTACCCAACAGGACTCAGGGAAAACTATAAATATTTGCCTCTTGTCACCAAATGAATTATTGTCAATGCATTTCTGTTTTTTCCATGGCATTCATTAAAATTAGAATCATTCATTACTATAATTTGGCAAAAAAGATAGCCAGCTGCTCCAGAGAGTACGCCCAAACTTCTAACAAATGAATAAACACTAATGTGTTGTTGTTTGTTGATATGATTATGTAATTACCAAAATGGTCTGTGCTTCAGCAAGAAAAATTAAGATCCAAATTATTTCACTAGGGTTTATTTCTATGACAAGTTAAATCGAATAGGAAATCTATTGTCAAAGCTGGAACAAAGTGTATTGTTGAAAAAAGCCATTGTAAAATCCTTGAATTTTTTAAAGCTATTTTTAAAATTATATCGTTTTACAATTTCAACATTCAGGCACAGGGTATCTTAATCATGTCACCCCCCCAAACCATCCCCCATCCCAACTTATGTCCTCTTTTAAAAATTGAACCACACTAAGTCTAATTAGCACTGCCCACTGCAAGGGGAGGTGGGGGCCATTCACCCAAGCTTCTACAACCTTGCCACATCCCCCCAACAAAATAACCCTCCTCCCCAGCATCCGATCAAACTGCCAAAGCCCTTAGTTTAGGGTGGGGCTCCATCCTCCATCTGACTAGGGATGATTGACTGGCTTGATTTTATGTATGTCTTGTGAGGATGACCAGAGAGCAGTGAGTTCATGGGTTCAATAGAGTACAAACGGCCGTGTCATGTCGGAAGAGACAGCATTTCATTCACCACACTCCTCCTCTCCGTCGCTCTTACATTTTCTTTCTGGCCCCTCTTCTGTGATATTTCCTGAGCCCTTGGGAAGACAATGGATGCCCTTTTTTAAGACATCACTAGCATTCATTCTCAGCATTTTGGCCACTATGCAGTCTCTTCAGGAATAGCCTGCCACTGCAAGAAAGAAGCTTCTCTCTGACCAAGGTTGAAAGCAGCATAACCTAAATATTTTTAGAAAGTAATTTTGACAAGAAATGTCCATTATAGTCAATAAAACAACATATAGTTCCCCCCCCTCGACCTAGGACTCCACAGCCATGGTTTGTTGAGAGTGCCAGGCAATGAATTCCCCTCCTGTGGACAGGCCCTCAAATCCAGATCAGCAGTGGACACACACCTTGCCTGGCAGTGAGTACTGTACATGCGGATCCCAGCCATGGTAAGTCATTGATGGCTTTTCTGCTCCAGTGCCTGCACAGCACTTTAGCTCCATGAAAGCTGGCCAGCAGGGAGAAATTTCCCTCTCAGTTTGAAATTGATTTCCTTCTCTAGATCCTTTAACCAAAATGTGCAAATGCCTTCAGCTATAGTAATCTTCCCATTCGGTTACGATGGAAAACCCGAAACAGGGCACTGTGGGGCCTTTGGGGCCTTCTGGCCAATAAATCACAGAAAGGTGTCTCAAGCCTGGCGTTATTTTCATTCAACAACCCATGTCTTTTGGGGGAGCATCACCACCCATACAGACAGGCATACAGGGTAATTTCTCATTCAAAAACTCCCGTTATAATTTAATTTAATATATATATATATATAGATATATATATTATAGTATATATTCTATATGTATATATATAGATATATTTAAAAACGATTGTTTGTGGTTAATTTGTCTTTTTTTTAGACAATTTTTTAAAATTTTATATATTTATTTTTGTATGTGGATGAATGTACTGTCCTGCATGTAGGTTTTGTGCACCCCGTGTCAAGGCGATGCTGCGGGGTCAGAAGAGGGGCGTCAGATGCCCCTGGAACTGGAGTTTAAAGACGTTCTCAGCCCCATTGTGGGTGCTGGGATCCGAACCGCACGCTCTGCCAGACAGTTTTGTGCTCTAGGACTGATAGCCATCCCTCCATCCCCAAAGGACAATTTTTCCTTATTCCTAAGACTTTTATACATGTCCACAGTGAAACATCATATCCACCTTCCATTTCCCTCCTCCAAATCCCCCTATCCCATATCCCCTGTGACATGCTACCTCCCAACTCCATGTTTCCTCCTCCTCCTCCTGCTCCTCTTCCTCCTCTTCCTCTTCCTCCTCCTCCTCTTCAACTTCCTCTTCCTCCTCCTCCCCCTCCTCTTCCCCCTCCTCCTCCTCCTGTTCCTCCTCTTCCTCTTCCTCCTCCTCCTCTTCTTCCTTCTTCTCCTCCTCCTCTTCCTCTTCCTCTTCCTCCTCCTCCCCTTCCTCCTTCTCCTCTTCCTCCCCTTCCTCCTCCTCCCCTTCCCCTCTTCCTCCTCCTCCTCCCCCTCCCCCTCTTCCTCTTCCTCCCCCTCTTCCTCCTCCTCCTCCTCTTCCTTCTAGATAATTCACTAAGTTCATTAGTGTTGCACACAGGTGCCTGGTGTGAGGCTTTCCACTGGCGTGTGGCTGAGCAATCACTCTTGGAATCTTATCTTTACTAGAATAAATAAATAAATAAATAAATAATCAATCACCTCTGTCTTCTTCCCCCTCCCCCTCCTCCTCCTGTTCCTCCTCTTCCTCTTGCTCCTCCTCCTCCTTCACTTCCTGCCTCAAAGGGGAGATTTATTCAGAGCAAAAGACAAGCTGCCCATTGCTTGGCTCCTTTCCCTGCCCTTTCCATGGCCCTTGAGCCTTCCAGATTGAACCCAGACTGGGGGCAGGTGGCAGAGCAGCCCCTCTCAGAAGACAGCAACCTTGACAGACATCTCTTCCAGGGGCGTGTGGTGGAAGATCTCCATAGCTCAGAGTCCTCTTACTATTCTTCCTCTGTTTGTGTGTGTGTGTGTGTGTGTTCTATGTATATGTTCATATGTATGTTTTCACATGTCTATACAGGTATATATGCACAAGCATGTAAAGGCCAGAAGCCAACATCAGGTGACTTCCTCAACTGTCATCCACCTTAGTCTTGACTTTTGTCACCATGTTAGTGTGGGAAAATTTAGTTAAGATGGGTAGCATTCTAAACCAATGGGACTTCCCTGGCCACACACATGGGGTGGGATTTAGTGATGAAAAGGTTTAGGATTTGGCCCTGGGTTTTGAGTCATGCTGTCTAAACAACCAGACATTTTGGAATAAAACTCTCTCTGTATTTGGACCTTAACATGTGTCCACGTGGTGTACTTTCCTGAACGCATTTTCCACATGGATCATCCTGGGATTAAAGGGGATCCCCCACATGTTAGGAGTCACATCCTTACAGTCTAAATGACCACCACAACCTGTTTGGTAGAGAAGTTTTCAGTGTTGGTGGCAGGTCACAGGTGATGACTAAAGATGGTGGCTGAGGACGCTCTATCCAGACCAGCTACACATACATGAGAGTAAATTTTCACGAAGACCTTAAATTAGACACCATTTCTACACATTTCAGTTCTTTGCACAGCTACTTAAGATTACAGGGAAATGTTCAGGAAGGTGAGCTTGTTTCCTGGTCTTTCAAGTCTAAAGGAGATGAGCATTCACAAATGATGTCTGCCTCAGCAGAATGACTGTGTGCTGTGGGGGAAGGGGAGGCTGACTAAGCTGTCCTCACCTCCATGGCAAGAAGGAACTGAGGAGCAACTTCGAGTGCCTCCTCACTGCCTCTAAGTCCTGGCATTCCTGGGGACGAAGACAGAGGAGCCCATTGGAGGCGGTGGGAGCAAAGCATGGATTCATGGGTGGGTCTCAGTCTTCCTGCAGATCCTCCATCCCACTTCAGCTCTCCACGTCCCTTGAACAGGGAGCAATAAGTGTACCAGGGAAGACCTCAGACATCTGTCCAAAGCACCCCCAGAGGCTAGATACTGAGCTATCTGGATTCTCCATCTCACCCAAGACAGTTCTAGACTTAGCATAAGATATCAATATGGGAAGATGTATTCAAACTCAAACCAGGGGCCTGTTTTGGAAAAATTATTCCTTAAACTTCCTTGTATAATTTCTACATGAGATGGGGTATTGCGGGATTGATATGGGGGGGTGGGCTGCTGCCCCCCCCACTGTGAAATTCCCATACACCCTCTCATCCCACCCCATTCTCGCCTCAAAAATCACAATGTTGGTATATAAGACCCCCAACTCCTGCCAACAAACGAGCTGTTCCCTCTCCTGGAATGGCTCCTGGGTCTCACTTCTTTGATCCATCTCACGGGCTCATCCTGAGTTCCTGCCGTCCCCCACTGTATCTCTGCCTGTGCCTTAGCACATAGCCAACCAAAGGCCTGCTGAGGAACTGTCAGCTTGCAGATACAGAGGGAGCAACAGAGTATAACTTTACTTCTAAGTTGGCACAACCTCCCACTCCACCATCACCAAATCAGCCATCCAGAATCCTGAAGACTTTGGCATAAAAGATGATGGAGGAACTGGCTCAGCACTTAAGAGTGCTTTCTGCTCTTTCAGAGGACTCGATTTTGGTTCCCACCATCAAAATATCAGGAGACTCACAACCACCTGTAGCTCCAGGACATCTGATGACCCTCTTCTGGCCTCCCTGGGCACCAGTATGCCGTGCACATACCCATGGCACAGACATATGCGTATTCACATACTCAAAAATAAAAATAATAATATATTTTTAAATACAATATACTTGAAATTTATTTTTGTTCAAGGTTATGGAAATCACTTTCCTGCATTTTACAATAAATAATACTGGCCAGCAAGAAAAAGAATTGACTGGAACCCTGAAAAGGCATACAGGTTCCACAGTGGATGTCACCATGCTGACATTTTGAATTATGTATTCAATCATTTTTCCCAATCTATGTTCTTTCTTTTAGAGATGTAATAAATGTCAAACATATTACCCTTGATTCCATTAGCTCAACGACCCTCTTTTTATAGTGCTTCTCCCTACCACCTGTCTAGGCTCAGAGAACATTAATTCTGAATTACTGTGACCACATTATGACCTGGAGCAGTGGTTCTCAAACTACCCACACTTGAACTCTTCCCAAAGATTCTGATTTAAATGGAAGAATGTCTGTTGGGGGAGATCCAGTTTGAATTAGAGGCTAGTTCTCAGCTAGCACACTTCAGGGCATGGTGTGGGAGTCATGGGGCTCCCCTGAACCTACCCCAAGAGGGAGCAAGCAACATGGCCCAGGCACATGATGCTAGGCAGAGCAGCAGTATATAGTGGTGTGAGACTGGGGGTCTGTGATTGGCTCTAGGAGCTGATGTCATTTTCCTTATAAAAGTGAGTTGCGGGGCTGGAGAGATGGCCTAGCAGTTAAGAGCTCCGACTGCTCTTGCAGAGAACCCGGGTTCGATCCCCAGCACCCACATGGTGGCTGAAAACCGTCTGTAACTCCAATTCCAGGAGAACTCCAGTTCCAGGGGAATCTGACACCCTCTCCTGACCTCTGTGGCATTGCATGACACGGGCACACAAACCTACATACAGATAGTACATTCATACACATAAATTAAATAAATAAATAAATAAATAAATAAATAATTTTTAAAAAGTGAGTTGCAGCAGGCAATAAATCGAACTCTCCATTACCATCATTACACAGAATTCCTGGTCATTATTTTGCACACATACAGGCTGAAGTAGGCCTGGATTTCTAGTGTCGTGGCTAGTGGGCTGGACAGAGACCTATCAGGTCACCAGCTGTGGCCAGTGGGTTGGACAGAGGTCCATCAGACCACCAACCTGGTTAAGCTGGTGTGGGGTTGGACAGAGACATATTAGGTCACCACCCTGTGACGTAAATTGCGGTTGATCAACTGACCTCTGCGCCGAGGGTCAGTTCCCCACAGTGACCTCGGGCAGCCACTGTGCTCCCCTTCCCTTAGCAGGACTGTGCCGTGCCTGCTTGTAGCAAGAGGAGCTCACACTCTGTCTTTGTATTTGTACAAAGGGGTGGATATAATTTGAATGAGTAATTAACAGCCCTTAAATGAGTATACACCAGAATCACCAAGACGACCCCTTCCCAAATTTATTGAAAGGTGGGAAATAAACATTTTTTCTTTTTACTACATGCACACTCAACAGAGTTCCTGACCAGGTGTGTGTTTTCCCCTGCACTGAGCAATTCTCTGACACCAGCTGGGTGTCCTATCTCAATTGTGACACCAACCAGAGTTAGCACAAATGCCACCAGCTGTCCCCACACTGGACACTGTGATGGTTAAGCTTTATTACATACTTAACTGGATTTAGAATGACCATGGAAACAAACCTTAGGATGAGTCTATGAGGGTGATTTCAGGAAGGTTTGAGTGACGTGGGAAAACCCACCCTGGGTGTGGGTGGCACTATCCCCTGGGCTGGGCTCCCAGACTGAACGAGAAGGGCAAAGCAAGCCAAGCAGCTGCATCCATCTCTCTCTGCTTCTTGACCCCATGGGGATCCAGTGTGAGCAGCGCTTTCTGCTTGGACTGCCATGCCTCTCCTGTCATGATGGGCTGTGCTCTCTCAAACTGAAAGCTAAATAAACTCCTCTTCCCTTACGTTGCTTCTCGGCAGATGTTTGGTTATAGCAACAAAAGAAATACGGATCCCAAGCCCAGGTCGTAGTCTCCCATGGCACAGGCACAACTGGCTCCCATGACTGCCTTTTCAATTCAATAATTTTCTGAAGCAGGTCCGTGAACCCAAGGAAACAGCTTCCTTACTATGAATGGTTTCTTAAAGGGCATAAGTGAAAAACTAGGTGGAGATATATCACATGTGATTCAGAAGGATCCAGCACAAGAAACCTGTGCCCTGTGGAGTTGGTATATGCCACCTTCCTGGCATGTGGGTGTATTCACAAACTGGAACAAAGCTTCCCCCAAACCTACAGTTCAGGGATTTGTGTGGAGTCTCCATCACATAGACACTCTCCATTATGGACCAGAGTCTTCAGCTGTCCTCTGTGCTCTGGAGGATGAAGGTGGGCTTGAAAGTTCCAAGCTTCTAATAGATTGGTCTTCTTGTCATCAGCTTTCACCTAGAATCCCAACAAGAGTCACCTGATCTGTAGGGTCTGATGGCATACATCAGTAGTCCCAGATAGTTTTTTGTTGATTTTTTGTTCATTTGTTTGTTTGTTTTTAACAGGGTGTCCCTGTAGCCACAGCTGGCCTGGAACTCACTATGTAGCCCAACCTGCCCCAGGTCTCACAGAGATCTGCCTGCCTCTGCTTCCCAAGTGCTGGGGTTTAAGGTGTGATTAAAGGTGTGTGCCACCACACCCAGCACATGGTAGTCCCAGCTCTTGAGAAACTGAGGTGAGATCACTTGAGTATGGGAATTCAAGACCACAATGGACAAAATAGCAAGACTTCCATCTCAAAAAAGAGACAACTTGTTTCATCAGAACAAAAGAATCTCCAGTCATCCAGGAAACTAAGGATTAGGATGGCTCTGTGTCAGGAACTAGGTTTCAAATACTAAATATTAGCACAAAGGCATCTGTGGTGGTTTGAATGAGAATATCCCCCATAAGCTCCAAGTATTTATAAATTTTGTTCCCAGTTGGTGCCACTGTTTGGGGAGGTCTTAGAAGGTGTGGCCATGTTAGAGGAAGCTGGTCACTGGGTGGGCTTATAGAGTGCAAAAGCCTTGGCAGTGTCTAGTCTCGCTCTGCTTCCCATGCCTACATGAAGATGTGAACCTCTGCTTTGTGCCCTGCTCTGGCACCTCCTGCCAGCACGCCTCCCCGCCATGATGGACTCTAATTCCCCTGGAACCATAAGCTCAAATAAACTCTTCCTTTTATAAGTTCCCTTGGTTGTGCTAGTTCTATCACAACAACAGGAAAGTGATTGTACAGCATCCTTGGTCACTTTGTTACTCAAGAAATTACATCCAGGTCTCTGGAGCTCTGTGCCAGGAACTAAGAACAGAAACCAAATGTTTACATATATTATTATGTTATACTTACTTTATCAGAATCTCTAGTATGAAACCCAGGAATCTGATTTTTTTTTTTGGTCTTTTTTTTTTTTAAATTTTTATTTATTTCTGTATGTGTTTGAATGTACTGTCTGCATGCAAGTTTGTGCACCCATGTCGTGCAATGCCGCGGAGGTCAGAAGAGGGTCTTGGATTCCCCTGGAACTGGAGTTCTCCTGGAATTGGAGTTTCAGACGGTTCTCGGCCGCCATGTGGGTGCTGGGGATCGAACCCGGGTCCTCTGCAAGAGCGGTCAGCGCTCTTAACCGCTAGGCCATCTCTCCAGCCCTTTTTTTGGTCTTTTTGAGACAGGGTCTCCCTTAGTCCCAGCTGGCCTGGAGTTCGCTCTGTAGACCAGGCTGGTGTGTGCCAGCATGCCTGGTGGAATCTGAATTTTTAAAAAAAATTATTTATGTCTATTTATGAGTATGAGTATACCTGCCTAAGTTAATATGCACCGCATGTGTTCATGTATCCAAGGAGGCCAGAAGGTGTTGGAAGCCCTGGAACTGGAGTTACAAGTGGCTATGAGCCATCCAACATGGGTGCTAGAAAAGCAGACCTCTGAAAGAGCAATAGATGCTTTTTATCTGCTGAGCCATCTCTCCAGCCCCAGGAATCTGAATTTTTTAAATATTTTTTTAAATTTTTTTAAAATTTATTTATTTATTTTCATATGTGTATGAATGTACTGTCTGCATGTAGGTTTGTGCACCTGTGTCGTGCAATGCCACGGAGGTCAGAAGAGGATGTCAGCTTCCCCTGGAACTGGAGTTAAAGACGGTTCTCAGCCACCATGTGGGTGCTGGGGATCGAACTGGGGTCCTCTGCAACAGCAATCGGCGCTCTTAACTGCTAGGCCATCTTTCCAGCCCCAGGAATCTGAATTTTTAAATGACCCCACATGATCCATGTACTGTACCATCACCACGACTGACTTCCACTCCCTTCATACATGCTCCTGATCTCTTCAGGTGAGCCTACTCTGCCCAGCCTCTGACTTAACCCTGATCAGCTCATGTGTAGATTCTTCTACAGAGTCCCCATTTCCCAACATCAGCTCCTCTTGAACCGTACCACAGGATTTATCTCACAAATCCCTTTTCCAAAGGGAACATCTGTCATCTTGACACATCTAAGAATTACAACAAAACATAAAATCACTTGTTAAAAACATCCTCTCCAAAGTATGCTGGGATCTGCTGAGTTTAGATGTACTGACATTTGCCAAAACTCACATTGACATTTGTCAGTGTCACAGAGTTGAGAGGTGGTGGGCCTTAAAAGGCATTAGGCCATGAGGAACCCTCTTAAGTGAGTTAAAATAGCTTCCACAAGACAGAATTAGTAGTGCCTATGAGAGTAGTTTCTTACAAAGCAGCTTCCCCCCACCTCACCACCCTCACACAGGTGCTGCTCATCCACATGCACCCACTTGTCCCATCCACTTTTCTCTGCAGGTTCTCAACAGTAGCCAAGCAAACACCAGCACCATGCTCTTGAATTTCCAGAACCACTAGTCAAAGTAAACCTCTTTCTTTTATAAATTATCCAGTCTCAGATATTCTGTTATAGCAATAGAAAGCAGACTAAGGCTCAAGGTGCACCTTGGAAGAAGGGACAGAAAGAATTAAGAGCTAGAGGATGGGGAGGTGTATTAGTCACTTTTCTGTTGCTGTGATAAAACCACCATGACCAAGGGAACTTATAAAAGGAAGAGTTTATTTGAGCTTACGATTGACAGTTCCAGGGAATCAGAGTCCATTGTGGAGGGAAGCATGGTGGCCGGGGCTGGAGCAGCAAGCCGAGGGTCACATCTCGCAATGAGCACAGGAAGCAGAGAGAAACTGGAGACCACGAGCCTGGAAGAAAGAAATGCTAAGAGCAAAGTAGTTCCAGAGGAAATAAGGATATTTTAGCAAAGTGCCAGGCTGCTGTCTGCCCACAGCTAAGAGCTTGCCTGAGGGTAAGTTGAAAAGAAGTAGACTAATTTCTTTGATGGAGGATATTTCAAGGCAGCCTAATGTAGAAATGGTGGTGTGACTATTAATGGTGAATATTATGCAGATCGACAGTGAAAAAGAGCAAATAGGGCAGAAAGAAATGCAGAATGTACAGTTTGGATTGAAAAAGAGCACTGGGGGGCTGGAGAGATGGCCTAGCGGTTAAGAGTGCCGACTGCTCTTGCAGAGGACCTGGGTTCAATCCCCAGCACCCACATGGCGGCTGAGAACCGTCGGTAACTCCAATTCCAGGAGAACTCCAGTTCCAGGGGAATCTGACACCCTCTTCTGACCTCCTCAGCATTGCATGACACAGTGCACAGACCTACATGCAGATTGTACATTCAGACACATAAAAAATAAATAAGAGCCGGGCGTGGTGGCACACGCCTTTAATCCTAGCACTTGGGAGGCAGAGGCAGGCAGATCTTTGTGAGTTCAAGGCCAGCTTGGTCTACGATGTGAGTTCCAGGACAGCTGGGGCTACAAGGAGACCCTGTCTCGAAAAGACCAATAAATAAATAAATAAATAAATAAAATTAATAAAAAAAAAGAAAAAGAGCACTAGGAAGATCAATGTTAGAGCCAAGGAGCATGCTGAAGGAGAGAATCCCTTTGATAAGGAGATTAATAAGGAGAGGCCTAGAGATTTGCATGTAAACAATGGAAAGCGTCCCTCCTGGGCAAAATCACACTCCACTAAGCCTTCAACCTGTAAAGGAAAAGTACTGCAAGGGCTTTCTACTAGAAAACTGCTGAAGAGAAAAGTTTCTTTGAAAGTGGAGGAAGCAGGCTGGGGTCCATCCCAAATTTACAGCCAACCTTGGCAATGTCATTCACCTGGTGCTGGGCTTTAGAGGTATGAAAGATGTAAGAGTGACAGGTCATCAGATCTTCTTCCATGGTTTCAGAGAGCTGCCAAGGCTAGAACGAGTGTGGTAGGGGTGTCCCTGCATAAAGAAGGCCCTGACAGGCCAGCAGTTCCTGATTGACCATTGCATGAAGCTGTGAAGGTGAAACTTGGTTGGCCATGGAGACCCTAAGAAGACATTTGTTATGCTGGAGCTATGAAACATCTGCCAGGAGAACTGCATATTGATAGAGTGTAGAAATAGCAGAGGGGCCATGTGCTTCATTAAGGAGGATATATAGAGTCATAAATCCCTTTAAATGGCCAACTGGCCCTAAAGTAACAGTCTAGCCTTGCTGACACCTTATTAACCAGTTACTCCCAGGATTGAGGAAGACCGTTTATGGAGCCAACCTGTCTCCTTAGGGCCTTGAGATACTGCCCTGCTCAGCCCAGGAAGCAATCTTAAAGGAGGGATTTCAATTAACCAAGGACACCGGCTGAGCTCAGTGAATAAAGTCTTCCACCTCTATTCCTCTCAAGTAATGGAGTATCCGTCATATGCTCTATACTCCTTCTGATAAGTATACATTCTTTGCCTGTTGCAGGTCAGGCTCTGGTTCTTATTTCTTACCTTTAAACTCTTTCCTTTTCTCTCTCCAAAAAACTAACACATACAGAGACTGGCACCAGCCCAAGAGAGGGATGTATGTTGCATGCATCAAAACTGGAAGTAAATCCCAGAAGTCACACATGGAGTCACTGGATTTGGTGTTTGCCATGCTGGTTTCTGATCTTCCTCATTATGCCTCTCTTCCTCCCTTTTTTTTTGGAATGGGAATGTGCATTTGGTTCCATTGTATGCTGGGTGCATGTAATATTTGTTTTGATTTTACAAGGGCTTACATTTGAGAGATTGCTCTGAGTCTCAAAAGGGACTTTGGACTGTAGACTTTTGAATAGTATTAAGACTGGTAAAGACTATGGGGACTTTTAAGTTTAGACTAAATGCATTTTGCATTTTATATGGTCATGAGCCTATGGGGGCCAGGGAGTGGAATGTGGTGGTTTGAATGAGAGTGTCCCCCATAAGCTCCAGGCAGTTGGTGGTGCTGTTTTGGGAGGTCTTAGAAGGTAGGGCCATGCTGAAGGAGGTATGTCACTGGGGGAGGGCTTAGAGAGTTCTTAAGCCTTGTTGAATTTCCAGTTGTGCTCTGCTTCTTGTGCCTGCTTGAAGATGTGAGTGACCTAATAGCCTAAAGTTTAGCACATTTTTCTCAAGTCACATCAAGTTTTAATTCCCATCTACCAGGATTCAGGCTCTACACACTCTATCACAGGCATTTTTGGCTCAGGGAATAATCCACAGTGCCACACCTGCTTCTTTTTAAGGGTAGATTGTGTGGTAGGAGGCATATCTGGTCATGGGAATAGAAAGGGCAGTGGCCTATGAAGTGGACATCAGTTGTGATGTGTGTGTGTGTGTGTGTGTGTGTGTAATCTCGGGACTTGGGTAGCTGAGGTAGGACGATCAGAAGTTCAAGGCCAGCTTTAGCTGCAAAGTAAGTTTGAAGCCAACCTGAGCTAAACAAGTTCCCATCTGAAAACAAAACAAAACAAGATGTGGGAGTAGGAGGGGGCGGAGGAGTGCGGGAACATGTACGCTGACACCCCCACACTGACTTAGACCATGGCCACAGAGGGCTGTGGAATCCGTAACTTGGTCAACTCATTCATTGCACAGGAGTGCTCAAGCTTCTTCACCAGGGGATCCAAATGTTTTGGTGGGGCTCACCCTCCTGTCCATCAAGAACAGCTTCCCAGGCCCCCTTGGCTGCCTGTGGACCAGCCTCAGCAACTGCCACAGCCTGCCCCTTTTGCTGATTCAAGTTGTTTCTCTGTCCCGTTCCATCCAGGCTTGCTTAAGACAGACAATCGCAGTCCTTGAGCGGTGGCCTCCTCTGCCTTTCATTCTCATTTCTGTTACAACATGGAACTTTCCAGACACTATTCCTCTGCCTTCCTTCCTCTTCTACCACTGACTCTCCTGATCTCCCTCTCTGGGCCTTCCCCTGTCTTCCCATGAACCCTTCCTGCCAGCTTTCTCACTTGAAGTCTTTCACTCCCTCCCTCACTCAGTGGAAGAACGAGCCCGGCCGTGATTTGAATAGAAAGACAGAAGCTCATTTTGACTCTAACACACTAGGAGGAAGAGTTGTCTGCTGCCACCCTGCACAGTCTGTCAGCGAGTGGCTGAGAAGAGCGAGCAGCCTGCTTTCTTTTTTTTTTAATTTTATTTATTTCTGTATGTGTATGAATGTACTGTCTGCATGTAGGTTTGTGCACCCGTGTTGTGCAGTGCTGCGGAGGTCAGAAGAGGGTGTCAGATTCCCCTGGAACTGGAGTTCTCCTGGAATTCGAGTTACAGATGGTTCTTAGCCACCATGTGGGTGCTAGGGATTGAACCCGGGTCTTCTGCAAGAGCAGTCGGTGCTCGTAACTGCTAGGCTATCTCTCCAGCCCCTGCCTGCTTTCTTATAATTAAACACTGCTGAGCATTTCATACAGAGTTCAATTTTGCAAATACAGCATAAATTCTGTGAGCACAGACAAGAAGCAAAGCATAATTTTATCCATAGTAATCAATGCTTTTTCCTAAGCCATTTTCAAGAGTTATAAACCACCAAAATTATCAGCAGATTTGAGTGCAACATAAGAAAATCGACATTAAGAAAATTCACTTTTAGGTCCCAGAATCACGGCTCTATGACACTCTATGATTAAGTGTTTCGGGGTGTTCTAGTTTGACTTCTGCTAATTGCTAAAATACCCTGAGGAAAAGCAACTTAAGTGAGAAAGGGTTCATGTAGCTAACACTACCAGGATTTCAGTCTATCAGCACAAACTCACAATGGCAGATTTAAAGCAGCTAGTCACATCATCTCCACAGTCAAGAGCAGAGAGAAATAAATGCACGCATATATCTATGTCTCCGCTCTTATACCATTCAGGACCCCCTGCCTAAGGAACAGTGCTTCCCACCATGGCCTGGGTTTTCCCACATCAGTTAATTAAGACAACCCCCCATAGACATGCCCGAAGGCCAACCCAGTATAGATGATTCCCTTGTTGCAACTGAATACAGTTTAGCCTTTAAGAAGAAAGCAGTTCTGTGATTTGTAACCACACAGATGAACATAGAAGACATGCCACATGGAACAAAGCCACACAGGAAGATGATGAATGGGTGTGTGATCTACAAAGCCAGGATAGAATATTCACCAAACGGAGATGGAGGGACTCGGAGGCATTGGGCACAGAACACAGTTTCCATTAAACAGGAAGTTTACTGTCTAACCAAAGGACTATGATTAATCACAACACACTTCATACTTAAAATTTTCTGAGATGGGCTGGAGAGATGGTTCAGTGGTTGAGAGTGCCGACTGCTCTTGCAGAGGACCCGAGTTCGATTCCCAGCATCCACATGGAGGCTAAGAACCGTCTTTTAAGCCAGGTGTGGTGATACATGCCTTTAATCCTAGCACTCAGGAGGCAGAGGCAGGCGTCCCTCTGTGAGTTCCAGGCCAGCCTGGTCTACAGAGTGAGTTCCAGGCCAGCTGGGACTATAGGGAAACTCTGTTTCAAAAAAAAAAAAAAAATTCTGAGAGAACGTTTTAAATATCTTTACCATAAAAAGATTAAGTTGTGATTTAATATATGTGATTGAATTAATCATTTTAAGATGTGCACATATATCAAAGCATCACATCACATAGCATGTGCATGTGTGTGCACTTGACTTTTATTTGACAACTAAAAAGTTGGTTCCCCTGGGAGAAGGGGAAGAGGAAGGGGAAGGGGAAGGGGAAAGGAAGGGGAAAGGGGAAGGGAAGGGAAGGGAAAAGGGGGGAGGGGAGGGGAGGGG